>JAVTVY010051594.1:0-26857 GCA_036873755.1 Hanleya hanleyi | reverse complement strand
CATCATGTGACGAGGATTCAATGCGCTCGGAATAATTTTGTATACTGGTGTTACAGGTCACCTTCACCATAATGTATCAATTACCATGAACTTGTACATGTATCACATTCATATTGAATGGTGATGGCTGATGAGAATATTGCCCATATGGAACAAAGGGCTGGATTCCAGCGAATACAAAGTTAATGATAATCATAAATAACATGCAATTAATAATACTATCAAATAATTATGTTTATTCCTTGTCGACATCAATATAATACAGAAAATATTATGACTGAATCATGGTAACAGATATTCAAGGGTATGTGTGTTTACACAAAACTGAAGGAGACCCATGATGCGTATTATATTATGTTTTAAAACTTCACTTGCTAATCTCGATTATGTTGCTTATTGTGAAAGTCTATAAAGTTATGAAAATAAATTTAGTATGATTGCCCATTGCCCTCAAATTAGAAATATCTTCAGCAGCTAAAGTAAAGCCAATCATATCAATATATAACACCATGGTATTGTTGTAATATCACCCACGTATTGATCGTTGGTTAAGAATGTAATGAGATACATATATACCTGTTCTTTGTGTTATTCTGTATGTATTTTATACATGTACATATACCAGAAGTGGAATTGAAATTTGAATGAAATAATCAAAATATGTTCGGTTTTTACCTCTACTCAGGAAATGAAGTCTTTGTTTCTAGAAGCTAAATCATTATAGACACTCAAGTCCTTACCTGGTCAAGGGAGATAATTTTGGGAAAAAAACAACAAGTATAGATCCACACTGGTGCAGAGCAGAAAGTTTTATGACCTTTGATGATATTTGTGGAGCATGCTGCAGGACTTCAACTTCCATGAATCTGATATTATCCACACAATCCCATTCTACATGGTATTTTTGCCATAGCACCGATAAACTAGATCCCTTCATTTATGTGTTCTAGATCCAGGAGCTATTGGGAGCTGCAGGGTTTGTAAAAGTTAGATCCAATTATTCTGAGAGAAGGAATGAAGTCCGGCATGGTTGGCTTAAAGTAGAAGTGGGCATCCTTGGAAATATCTGACCGATTGACACATGTATCACTCTGCCGGTGGTCATTACATGTGTAATGTTTATTTTCTGAGGAATCAGCTGATATCCAATGGGTGGTGGGGGTGGGGGAAGGGGGGTTGGGGGGGGGGGACCACTGTCATTCAACACCTTTCTGACACAGCTGAACCAATCAATAATCTGTTTTGGTTTTTCCATTTCATCCAGTACATCCATTGTGTAACAGTCCTGTTGCCTCTGAAATCAGAAGTGCTGAATCCATGACCTGCAGGTTGGAAACAATTGTATACATATTTAATATCAAAACTCACTTCATTGAAAATGTTGATGACCTTCATTATATTTCATTCTTTCGTCATACACAACAAGATGAAATCCATTATACCAGTTCCCACCTTTCATACTTAATAGAACTGGGAACCTGACCATGTTACAAGAATTTGCAAAAGTATGAAATGAGAACTGAGTACTATGAGAACTTAATCCAATCTATGAGTGATCAATAATATGAATTCTGAAGAACGATGGTGGATCTGGAGCACTGGTTGGATTGTTGGAGTTCATGTTAGTGGCATGAGCATGATAAGCAAGGTGTAATCCATTATACCAGTTCTCACAGCATACGTGTACTCAATAGTATTGGGACCTGAATGGTATCCTTACTCAAGGTAATTTGAGAATAGATTCAAGAATAAGTTTTAACTCAGTGTAATTGACATGTATGCTGCTGGGAGATGAACATTTGAGGTGGGTATTGCAGGCCTGCAAGTGGCTCACAATAAAATATAGGAGAAAATTTGCAAAAATATAGGAGAAATATTGGAGTTTTCAGAATAAAATATGGGAAAATATAGGAAATAAAGGAGTGAAAGACAGGTCTGTACTACATTTTGTGTTCCAAACTTGGTACTTTTCTGGTGTTTAATCAAATGACTTTCACCGAATGTGGTCCTAGTGGTGGTCTTTCAGGCGACCTGTTCTGTTGTCTGATCCCGCATAGAGAGATTGAAATGTTTTTATATTTCCCGAGCGAAAAATCTGAAATGTATTTCCTCATGTCAGTTTGACTCATTACAGAGCATTGATAAAAGTTTTCACGAGAAAAAGTAAAAATATAGGAAATATAGGTTTTGAGTAAAATATAGGAAAATATAGGAATGACTCAAAAATATAGGAAAATATAGGAAATATAGGAGGCACTTGAAGGCCTGGAATTGGGACAGAGACACATGTGGTTTGACAAACAATACACTATGGTTTGATCCTTCATTACAATAATGCTGGTAAATATTTTATAAATGCACAAGAAATTCATGCCAAAAGGCAAAATAAATACTCCCTCCCCCATCCCCCGCCCCAAAGGAAATAGAATTTATCAGCAAAATTTAGAGAAAAAAAAATTTGAGCAACCTATCAATAATTCCTTCATGGCGTTCATTGATCTCTGTGTGCTATAAACCGTACCGTATAAAAGTTCATTTTGATGCTCCTTACCTGTTATTTTCGGGAAGCTAATTCCTTCTTTTCCACGCTTGTCGCTTTTATTAAAGTTTCCGGCGCTGGGGATCAGCTGTAGAAGAGCCGTTTTCACGTCGACCCTGACTTTCCCCATGTTACGGTAGACGCCATATTGTGTAACTGCGCATGCGTATTGGCCCAAATACTAGCAATATGGCGTCCACCGTAACATGGGGAAAGTCAGGGTCGATGTGAAAACGGCTCTTGGACAGCTGATCACCAGCGCCGGAAACTTTAATAAAAGCGACAAGCGTGGAAAAGAAGGAATTAGCTTCCCGAAAATAACAGGTAAGAGGCATCAAAATGAACTTTTATACGGTACGGGTAGATGCACGTCGACACCTTCAAGTGTAAAATATAGGAGAAAAAATTGCATTCTCATGGCTACACGGAGATCAATGAACGCCATGTGTGACTACCATCCGGAGGTATAATTATTAATTAGTTTATTCAACAACGAAAGCATAACACAGAGTGTACATGAATCATAAAAATAACAAAACTGTAAAGATACCGTTACACCGAGTGTCTTCTATGAAGGACGCATAGTACGTGAAAACTGGGTGGCGCGTACTTCCAGTCTTGACTCTAAGAGCGCGGACAAATGATTCTTTGGGGATTAGAGTTATGTTCCTTGAATAGCTATTATTAAGTGGAGGCCTAAAAAGGCAATCATGCACGGATACCCTCAACACAAAATTCTGAAGCTAAATCGAAATGGACATCAAACGTTAAAAATCTGTCTGACTTGTAATACAAAAGCAACATGACAACTTATTGTCTGTTTGTCAAAGAGATAAACAGATAACTTTATTGAACACCAGATGTACTACCACTGTACATAAACATATGAAGGTGCCTGAAGTAGTGTTCGACTATTCCATATGTTATATCATAAGCCCAACACCACATACATAATTTTAGATAAATCAGAGATGTTCACGTCTGTTTCAATATGACGAGCTATGGAGTCAGAAACTTTCTGTTTCACGATAAGAATTAACTTGAGAGGATGGTGCTCCGAAATATAGAAACTATATAGAGAGCCAAAACTTTGCGAATCTGTAAATTATCATATTGGGGTCAGTTTGAGCCTATTTGCATAACCCTCCAAGTAAGGAATGACGAAAAAAGTAAAAACTGGCTCTGTGTGAGGATAGGTCTACGATTTGGAAATTTTTGGGATTTTTTTCCGAAATTATGGAGTTTCCGAAACATTGAATTTTACAAATTTTCTGTGCAACATCGTGTCGATCAATGTAATTCTTATACCATAATAGATATTTTGAATTCCTACGAGTTCACATCGAAGCATGTTGTAATTGAACCTTAAAGTTGATGATGCACACTTACCCAGAAACAAACAAACAAAGAAGAATGAATTGACTAGGAATCAGTTATCAATTTGCAGTAGTAAATTCTGTACTTATATTTGACAATCAAAACAATACAAAATGTATTTCTTTTAAAGATGCATGAACTTGATGTAATCAAGACGACGAATTACTCTAAATGTCTTCGTACTAAACAATGTTCTGTATGCTGTAAATTATATTCTGCAGTGAAGTAAAATAAAGCAAATTTTGCAGTAAATGTGTTAAGTGTACTGTATTTTATATTCATGCCAATAAATCCTGTATTTCAAAAACATATATGCAGTAACTTACAGTATCCACCGTAATACAGTAAGCTACAGCTTGTATTACAGTATTTTACTGTATTATGTTTCGCAGTAAGTTACTGTGAAAGAAAGCAGTAACTTACTGCACCTTTACAGTAAAAAATACAGTGCACCTTACAAAGAAAGAGATTAAAGACAAAGACAAGGATTACGTTACGGACAGAACAGAGATTTCCTCTCAAAGAATTTACCACATCAAACATCATTAAAACCTCCCTAATCATTACACTATGAAATGATATACCGTTATCTTAGTTACAGGTGTTATGGAGCACATGCCGATGTAAATACCGTTATCTTAGTTACAGATGTTATAGAGCACAGGCCGATGTAGATACAGTTATCTTAGTTACAGGTGTTATAGAGCACAGGCCGATGTAGATACAGTTATCATAGTTAAAGGTGTTATGGAGCACATGCCGATGTAGATACCGTTATCTTAGTTACAGCTAGGTGTTATAGAGCACATGCCGATGTAGATACAGTTATCTTAGTTACAGATGTTATAGAGCACATACCGATGTAGATACCGTTATCTTAGTTACAGGTGATATAGAGCACATGCCGATGTAGATACAGTTATCTTAGTTACAGGTGTTATAGAGCACATGCCGATGTAGATACAGTTATCTTAGTTACAGGTGTTATAGAGCACATACCGATGTAGATACGCCGGGGGAGATATACCGTTATCTTAGTTACAGGTGTTATAGAGCACATACCGATGTAGATACCGTTATCTTAGTTACAGGTGATATAGAGCACATGCCGATGTAGATACAGTTATCTTAGTTACAGTTGTTATAGAGCACATACCGATGTAGATACGCCGGGGGAGATATACCGTTATATTAGTTACAGATGTTATAGAGCACGTGCCGATGTAGATACGCCGGAAAAAAGGGAGAGATTTACAGGAAACATATCGTTGGATCGACGTAAAATACAAACTTGTGAAGTTATGTCATGGTCGATTCTGTAGTTATTTCACATACTGTTGGAATACTTATGGTTTTGCCCGATTGGAATTGGTGCGGATTGTGTTCAGATATACATGTATACTATAGAGTATCATGCATATAATCATCGATTTGTGGTACCGGCTTTCGAAAATTGTCCCGGACGCTCTTTGTAACTTCTCAAACTTCGTCACGGACCTAGTCAGACGTGTCATGTGATCGAGAGACAGACAATCGTATATCTCAGTTTTCAGGTGATATTTGTTATCATTCATATTTTAGTTATATGACTTAGGGCTCATATGCAGTGATCGATTCATGCATTTTTGGTCGTATCTTGTAAAATACCATATTTATATGTTACTCAATATATGCAATAGGAGTGTACAGTGAAACCGGTAAATACCGACATCTGGGTAAATCGACCAACCTCTGAATACCGACATTATCCATCTTTGTCAAGCATGCATGCGTCGATAAGTTAATAAAATAACCCATGACTGTTCGGGTTCAGATTCATTTATTGCTGAATTAGGGAAGTTTGGTCATAATCCAATTATTGAAGTATGTGTAGTACAAAACTCTGTTTGATAAATTATCTTCAGAATTGTTCTGGTCCATCGTCAGATTCAATTTGTTTGATGTACATATATGGACGCATGAATTCGGATTCCGGAAGGTACAGGCGGGGAGTGAGTCAAACTCTCTCTTCTTTGAAGAAGATCTGGTCAGTAAACAGTTACATCTGGAAAGTCTATGAATAATCGTTCCAGAAATATTGTGATATAGTATTGAGTTAACTGAGTTGAGAGACTGTCAGATAATTTTATCTTGAAAAATAGGACTTTGCTACTGGTTAATTAAGTCGTATTCTGATAACATCATGGTGCATGCATGGAATGACAAACTTACTTTACATTCAACAGTAGACTTCAATATGGTTAGATCAATGAGTAGAATTATACATCTGTGGTGTACATCTTGAAAGGTACCGGTGGCTCCAAATCCCCAAGATGAATGTAGCCTGCTGCAATATGCTTAAGTGGAGTACTGGTACCTGCATGGGTTTACTCCCTTAATAGCAAACCAGGAAGCGAGGCAATGTGACAAAAGTTTAATGATGACCTCACATCGGCGGATACGCGTATAGGTAATTTCTCTGTTGATCTATGCACCCTTTTCTAGATGTATAGTCGCAGTATTGACATATTACATTATCAGAAATGATTTTCACGCATTATATTGTGATACACAGATTTGGATGACTGTAGATTTATGCCATGTAGTTCAATAACTTCATCATGCGTAGGCCTATTAGCAAAACCTGTGAGCAAAAGTTGTTGCTGTTAGTACTTTTTTTAGTGTTGAAAGTTGAAATATTTCGATTTTAGTATATATTTTGATATAGCTTAAACTTCTTACATATGAATGTATATATGCTGATTTAATGCAGTGCTGTGCAAAACTAATCTATATTTGAATCAAAAGACGTTTAACCACGTTTATGAATTCCGGTAGCCTACACAAGATTTTCACAGCGAAATCTATTCTGATCCACTGTATGGATCAATCAGCTACATTAGAAGATTTTTTTGTCGGGTAAAAGAAGACTGTATTTTTGGTTATTTTAAAGAAATCGGTTTGTTGCAGAGGTTTTAATGTATGTGCATGTGTTTTGGCGTGTGGTGTTGGTTATTTCTTGATTGCTGGTCTTTCATCTGTTTTGGGCTTGTTCGTATTCCTTTCATTTTAGCAATTTAAATATTAATTATTTGACACCTTATCCAAAATATATTTCGACGTAATATCACGGCAGATATGATGACTTTGAAATCATAAGATTCATTTTGGTTCAAGGTGTCATATTTAAGATATAGTAAGCAATTCGTGTTAAAATGTATACGAAAAAGCAAAAAAAGATAAAAGTCCAATTTCAAACGTCTGTCGATACTGTTTTACATCACTTTTGACTCTGAGACTTAACAATATCAAACCTGAATATTCTTTCTGTAGTAAACACAGCTATTTGTGCAGAATTAAGAAATTCATTTTCGGCTTTACTAATGTAACACCTAAGGGAATTTCTCTTATGTTACCGTAATTACTATACTTTATTATGAGAGCTAGGGTTGAAAAAGATATAGGGTGCATGCACGGGTACCGTTGATCCTGATCTTTTCTTTATGATAGCTACGGTAGCGTTCCGTCGTAAATATTACGTTCAATCTTCCCAAATGTAAAATGTACTAGCCTAAATATAGTTGAAATAGATAATAAAATACATAAAAAATATAGCCGCGAGCGGCAAAGAAGGATTTCAAAGGGCATGAGTAATTACAGGGATAGAGTATTCCCAGGTATAGTGGCCCTTGTGGTACCCGTCCGGGTGAATCGATGCATATTCGACCGACTTTGGCATCCATTCCTTCTTGATCGTCAGTGGTAGCATAGGAAGCGTGGATAGGATCGTTGCGGAGGGGAGGGAAGTGAGGTGGAAATGTGGTGTCTTTCACCCGCATTTTCACCTGCACTAACCTGGATAAAATTCCCACATTAGATCGGAGAGAACAAAGGACAGAGGGTAATTACAAGACTGGAGACTGAATTCAGATAGTACATGTGTACATTGTATGGTGTATATGTGTACAAGGGTAAATGACGAACGAACAAATAAAGCTTGAAGATATTTATCGCAACATTGATGTTACAGGTAACTGAGTCTTTCACAATATATCCTCTCATTCCACATATTGGGGGAGGAGCACTGAGAATATAAATAATCCAATCTATAATCACATTGCAGAGAAGGTGATTTAAGACAGAGAAGACAAGCCGTATGTTATGGACTGAAGAGATATTTCCTCTCCAAGGATTTACTATATCACTTCCCAAATCCTTTCAATATGAAAGGTTATAGTGTTATATCTGTTACATTAGGTGTTATAGAGCACATGCCGAGGTAGATCCACCGGCGAAGGCTGGGGGATAGAAGATTTACAGGCTATACTGTTATATCTCAGTTACACTAGGTGTTATAGAGCAGATGCCGAGGTAGATCCACCGGCGAAGGCTGGGGGATAGAAGATTTACAGGTTATACTGTTATATCTCAGTTACACTAGGTGTTATAGAGCAGATGCCGAGGTAGATCCACCGGCGAAGGCTGGGGGATAGGAGATTTACAGCTAATAGTGTTATATCTCAGTTACACTAGGTGTTATAGAGCAGATGCCGAGGTAGATCCACCGGCGAAGCCTTGGGGATAGAAGATTTACAGGTTATACTGTTATATCTCAGTTACACTAGGTGATATAGAGCACAGGCCGAGGTAGATCCACCGGCGAAGCCTTGGGGATAGAAGATTTACAGGTTATACTGTTATATCTCAGTTACTCTAGGTGTTATAGAGCACAGGCCGAGGTAGATCCACCGGCGAAGGGTGGGGGATAGAAGATTTACAGGTTATAGTGTTATATCTCAGTTACACTAGGTGTTATAGAGCAGCTGCCGAGGTAGATCCACCGGCGAAGGCTGGGGGATAGAAGATTTACAGGTTATACTGTTATATCTCAGTTACACTAGGTGTTATAGAGCAGATTCCGAGGTAGATCCACCGGCGAAGGCTGGGGGATAGAAGATTTACAGGTTATAGTGTTATATCTCAGTTACACTAGGTGTTATAGAGCAGATGCCGAGGTAGATCCACCGGCGAAGGCTGAGGGATAGAAGATTTACAGGTTATACTGTTATATCTCAGTTACACTAGGTGTTATAGAGCAGATTCCGAGGTAGATCCACCGGCGAAGGCTGGGGGATAGAAGATTTACAGGTTATAGTGTTATATCTCAGTTACTCTAGGTGTTATAGAGCAATGCTGAGGTAGATCCACCGGCGAAGGCTGGGGGATAGAAGATTTACAGGTTATACTGTTATATCTCAGTTACACTAGGTGTTATAGAGCAGCTGCCGAGGTAGATCCACCGGCGAAGGCTGGGGGATAGAAGATTTACAGGTTATAGTGTTATATCTCAGTTACACTAGGTGTTATAGAGCAGATGCCGAGGTAGATCCACCGGCGAAGGCTGGGGGATAGAAGATTTACAGGTTATACTGTTATATCTCAGTTACACTAGGTGATATAGAGCACATGCCGAGGTAGATCCACCGGCGAAAGCTGGGGGATAGAAAATTTACAGGAAACGTTTCGTCGGATCGAAGTAACATATAAACTTTAGAAGTTATGTCAAGGTCGATTCTGCAGTTATTTCATGCAATTTTGGGATACTTATAGTTTTACCCGATTGGAATTGCTTCGGATTCTGTTCAGATATACATATAGTATCATGCACAGAATCATCGATGTATGGTTCAGGTATCCAAAAATTGTCCCGGACGCTCTTTGTAACTTCCCCAAATTATTAGTGATATATCCTTTATCCGCGATATCAAATATATTGACCAGAATCATTTTCGTCACGGATGTAGTCAGTTGTATTAGGCGTGCCATGTGATGGAGAGACAGACAATCGTATATCTCAGTTTTCAAGTGAAGTTTTCTTATCATTCCAATAATTTTCCATAGTTAGGGCCTATATACAGTGATCGATTCATGCATTTTTGAACATATCTTGTAAAATACCATATTCATGTTTCTCAGTATATGCAGTAGGAGTGTACAGATAAATCGGTGAATACTGACACCTGGGTAAATCAACTAACCTCTAAATACCGACATTATCCATCTAACTTTGATGTTTGATACAGATGTACAAAAATCCACGGACAACTTCGATTTAAACGGCAACGACAGACCTTAAATGTCAACATATAAGTGTTTTTGATTAGCTGGTTGTTGGTACATATGAATAGCCGGCTGAACAATTATCTAGGAAGATATTTTTTTGTCATTTAGATAGTGATTTTTTTTCGATTTTTTATTCATGTATTTTCTTCGAAAAAACTGCATGGTAAGTTAGCGTTTACCCAATTTTCCTTGTAGAAAAGCAAAGATTTGGAAGAAATTTGACGAAAATATCACTTTCCTGGTACCCCACATGGCCGCCATGGCTCTCTGCTTGGGGGGTCATACAAATAGGCCTAAAATGATCCCAATATCACCCTACCGAATCGGCAAGTATGATGGTAGGTAAACACCACCGGGCACGTGTTAATTCAAAGTCAGTGGTAGGTTTTTCGGTGCTTTCGTTATCAAGCGTGGGCGTGTGTCTGACCAGACGACAGTGACCGCAGCCGAAAATGAACGATTTTCAGCATATTGATGACAGGTATGGTTACTGGTGTCCAGTCATTTTTTGATGGAGAGATATCGTACTTTATTGTCACCAAATGTAGGGTTATTACTATTTCAACAAAAATTTTAAACATTTTTTTGCGGCGAGAAGTGTTTTTAGGTGTTGTTGGACAGTCCATGGTAGGTATTAGCATCGAATTATAGTGTGAGGAAATGAGCACAAAATGAACACGTGGGAACTTACTACCTGCCTCATGTATCACTGAATCATTCATTCCGCGATTCCTTTCAATTGTGTGTGTTTAAGAGGAATATGAACCATTAATAGTTTATTCTCTGTCTGTCTGGTATTACGACAGTCCATGGTATCATCATCGGACCGATCGACAGTCCATGGTAGTTCAAAATACCAAGACAAATGGTAGCTACCATGGACTGTCGACATATCTGATATACAATCATATGTTGCCTCATTATAACATTGCAGCTGTTATCCGGCTTCAATGTGAAGTGATCCAATCTACAGTTCATGGTCAAATGACACATGGACTGGTGCATTCACCTACAATCATACTTGTCGATTCAGTAGGGTGAATATGATAATCTATAAAGTCGGCGAGACTCATCCCTCAAGTTTTCGTCGTTCTGGAAATAGCAGCAAAAACCAACCGACTTTTCATGCATTTTTGGTCATATCCTGTAAAATACCATATTTATGATCCTCAATATATGCAATAGGAGTGTACAGTAAAACCTGTGAATACCGACACCTGGGTAAACCGACCAACCTCTAAATACCGACATTATCCATCTGTCTTGTAGCCCAAAAGACAATTTAATGTTTGATACAGATGTACAAAAAACAGGGACAACTTCGATTTAAACAGCAATGAATAAATCGAACAGACCTTAAATGTCAACCGTGTGTTTGATTAGCTGGTTGTTGGTATAGTTTCGGTCTTCAAGACGACAGGGGCTTGTGCGCGATCCTAAATATAAAAACGCAACGTCGTCTGTTGACTCGGGTGACGGTGTCTATAAACCCCAGATAAATAGATCCCAGTTTCGGCTTACGAGATTTTTCGGAGACTTGATAGCCTCTTTTAATGAGACAGGATACGACAACAACGGAGTCCATGTCTGTTGAATATTAAGCCGATTTATTGTAAATTCATTCCACCTAACTTAGGAATGATTGGCGGCATTCGGCAGGCAGATCAACACAGCTTCATTAACATCAGACCATTTGTAAGTGTCATTCAAAACTGGAGATGGTATACATCTATCACATTTATACATTTCTGTATAAACAATACTAGTACATTACAAGGTCAAGCTAACTGGAAGCTAACTCGTCAAATCTTCAGATTAGTTGTGACTTCCCGCTCGGCTATATGTCTCATTATCTAAACACACACATCAAATTCGGGATTCACAAAGTACAATTCCAGTGCAGTTACACAACCATTCTCTATATTATCGCATATAAATTGAAGTTATATAACTGTTGATGTTTTACAAAAAACCTGACCTACAAGGTAATGAAATGGAATCTGGAAAATAGTTTTGTCAAAACAAACAGAACTTAACATCAGATCAGATCATAATATATGACAAATTATATAAAATTGATAACTGAATCGAACTTTATGCAATTGTATGGTGGCTAAGAAATTCCATATTTCACACATTCCCCAGAAATGGAAGATGAATGATACCACCGGAGAATTTAGTTCATTTATCTCAAAGTAGTAAAACAACATATTCACTTATTAAAATGATATCCAAATTTCAGAGAATAGTCCGTAGAATTAGATTTCATTATCCGCAATATCAGTTAAATATCGTAAACAATTATTCAGTTACTATAGACCATGTTCATAATGAAATATTTACCAAAATTTGTCAATGGAAATACTCTAGGTATGTGATACAACGTGCCAGTCACACCGCAAGTGTGCACATGTCAAAATAATGTGCCAAAACATGACACAAAGTTAAAACAATTGCTGGAAAATCCTTCGAGTACCTCAGCTTCAAATCCAAAATAATTTACCAAAAAAACACAAAATACATGAAAATGTCAAAACAGTTAAACAAAAAATAAACGAAAGAGAAATACAATAAGAAGAGGGGAAGAAATGGTGCTAGAAACTGCATGAATGATCAATTCAGCAGCAACCAATACACCAGAACTTGACCTCAAGTGAGAGGACGTTTCTGGTCGGAAAACGCACACCCACTGGCAAGAGTAATGAAAGAAAGAAAAACAAAAATATTACAAAGGAGGATACAAAGATGGAAAAACATGATCACGTGGAGCAGTCTTCGGAGTACTGTCCAGTGGCAGGTCATGCATTGCAATGTCACCGGGTGGAACAGGCTGACGTACAATGAAGGTCCGCGAACAAAATTTAGAACAATGTTTATACAGGCTATAACGTGTACAAAAGATATACAAAATCGAGACAAGCGTACCCAGCAAAACCATGGTAAAAGAAAGATATGTCAAAACCTCATTCGCTGACACGTCAATTATCATATCGTCAAGGTCAGCTAACGACTGCACGGGAACATGCATCAACTTACTCAATGCCTGCCAAGGAGTGGTATTCAACCGGGCATTAAGTCTGAGAATAGCAAGGTTAGGCATTTGAACCATATCTACAAGAAATGAGAATTCTTTAGAATAGAGAGTAGCAGACTCTTCCTTCCAGCCAACACCAGTAAAACACACTTACTAGGATGGAGCAGGTAAACACCGTAAGTTAATGAATGGACTTCAGCGGGACGTGCGGCACAATGCACGGACACATCTTCACCAAATGTTTGCAACACAAATTGACTAGTAGAGAGCTCGAACAATTTGCTCGAAGAATCATTAATTTGCAATAACGGCACCATGCAAATGTATTAGAACTATTCGTTAACACACTCATAATGCAGTAAATATGTTCTTGTTGCATTTGCTCATTACCATAGCATACTCGAGAAGAACGACACAGACACCGGGTCGGGACAAAATACCATCCAGTCTCGGTGTCCAGTCCAATATGACCCGCTGCAAAGACAATTTGTACATAATGTCCAGGTTCTTCTTAAGGCATAGCCCAAGACTGCAACCATATTCAACGTAAGCGCTATCGTCAATCAATGGGAGAGTGGCCGCGTAGGAAAATGTTTCCTTGTTCCAAACTGGACCCACCAATACATTGCGGTA
The DNA here is from genome assembly GCA_036873755.1 of Hanleya hanleyi. NCBI lineage: Eukaryota > Metazoa > Mollusca > Polyplacophora > Lepidopleurida > Hanleyidae > Hanleya > Hanleya hanleyi. Next base: position 13,172 of record JAVTVY010051594.1, on the reverse strand, counting down.
ATACAAATACCCACCGGTAGGAGCTGTCGCATAGCCCGAAGTTGAGAGGGTGGAAACAAATCCTACTTTAGACGGCCTAACTCCAAAGAAGCCACTTGGTGTCGGTAGTGCAACTGAGCCTCCGCAAAAGACTGCAAGGTCAGTTCTAACGCGTCAACGACATTCCCGAAACGTAGTAACACTATGAGTCGTTCTCGTTCAGTCCGAGCTTCATTGTCATCATCAACAAGAATATCAATATATTGAGTAATATTAGCAAAAGTAGCATACTGTCTGTTTAGTTGTTCACGATTGACATATTTCATCAAAGGCTTGGTTGACATGTGAGGCTAGTTCATTAGAATAGTGAACAATTGATTTCGTTTCTGTTCGTGCTGAATGAATTATTCGGCGCAGGTCATCGACCTCATGTGACGTGGCGAGCCCAAAGGCAAAGGTGGCCCCTTCGTCTACAAAATGCAGTAATCCTCTTGATTGTCTGCCATCAATATCAACGGAATGAACCATAGTAATTTGCTGAATGGTTCGGCGAATATGCCTTAAGCGATAGAACCAACTAATATATCATCAGGGTGTCCTCTCGTTCCATTTCACGATGAATGGAATGTTGGAGGTATCTCTGGGGCTGTGATAGTAACTACCACAGACCAATCTCCTTTAACGAGAGATATTGGTCGATCGCGAAAAAAAGCACACAATCTGAAAGGCTTGCTATACGCGGCTCTGCGCATGCTGTGCCAAATAGGATGATCAAAAAGATCTACATCCTAACTCTATAATGATTGGAAGCGAAATGTGTATGGCGTTTCTTATTATACATAGCTCCGCGGAGGGGCGAACGTGGTTTGCGCCTGCGCAGAAACGGTGAGTGGTTGGCAGACAGTCGTCTCTCAAATCCGATCCATCAGAATCATTGCCCTTTATCTCTTCATTCATTAGCTCAGGACGCTCGCTAGGATCATCCCCTATATGGACATCCATTGGCTCTGACGTATCTAGGGTGCCACCCACCTGAATTGTGTAATCATGAAGGCCGTCGTCCCCATGACGAGCCACAGGCTGAGCGGAGCCGTCAGTCAACGCTAGTGATCCTACGGAGGGGGAGGAGCCGGGTGACTGTCATGCTCTTCTGTGGCCTGAACCAGACTACCATGAGCAGGATTGCGTATGGGCCGAGGATCCACCCCATCCCAAACGATTTGTTGATCAACGATGCGCAACTTACTGATATTCACCACTTTTCGCTTCCCTGAACGGGAGTGACTGATATGTGCAACTGAATCATTTATCTGGGTTAGCTCATACAGGGGGTCACAATGAGATGTAAGTTTAATCCGCTTTTCGGCTTCTACAACTAAGGAATCACCTATCTTGAACTCACCTGCGTTATCTCGCCTATTTATCTGAGCACGGTGATATCATAGTGACTTTTCCGTTGCCACCTTGGCACGTTGTAAGGCATTACCCAATATTGTAAATCTGTCATCTAAATCTTGAGATGCATCAACAGCAAGTGAAAGCGGAAGTCGTGTACGGCGGCCATAGGTCAGAAAGAATGGCCTATAACCGGTCGAGACATGTACATTATTACGGTACGCCATGAGTGCCGCTGGCATCTCAGACTCCCAACGTCTAGATTGGTTATTCACTAACTTCTGAATTATATTCTTAAAGGTCTGGTTGAACCTTTCTGTCTTGCCATTGGTCTAAGGTGGCCCTCCACAGTTTCGTAGTAATGGCCCCTCTCTAATTTCATAATACGATAGACTGCTCTTGTTCTGCTACATCATAATTCTTCTTGTCTTCTTAATAGCTTATATCTATAATGCCATCCCATTCAGCATTATCAACGCTGCAAACGAGTACGTACAAATCGAGTGCTGGCTTCGTCTACACGCTGTTCAGGATCATGGAGTAAAGTTTGTCCTGCCTCAGTTATGCCCCTTGGGTGTGCCTAAAAATCGGGGCTCATTTACGGGAAGAAAATCTGACAAAAAACGGGCAGGTTGACACCCACTTTTGTTTGCCTTTTTAAGTTGAGACCGGACCAGGGAACGTGAGTAAGAAGTTTAATTGAAATCGCTCTTACAGATTTTTCTGGAAATTGAGCCGAATTTGACCATTTTTCGACATTTTTAAGGGGTTTTCTAGGAAAAATGAAGCAAGCATGGAGGAGAATGTTCGAGTTTAATTTTTGTATAACATAGCAGTGTTATATCTTAAAATAATAGCTTCATCATGCTCTTTCAGAAAATATATACATATAAGTGATTTGGGTTGAAGGTTTTACGACAACTGGTGGCCGTAAAACGGACCCATAGTCTATTCCATGCCGAATGGAAGAATCTCTGGAGTGCACCCTTTAAAGCATAATAGTGGAGTTTATGCCTTACCTTAATGTAGACTCCGTTACGGAGCGGAGATGTATCATTACGCCAGATTGTTTAATTTTCACTGCCTAGTAACACCTGAAGCACTATTTTCGGAAGCAGGCGGAAAGAAGACCAGGAGTTCGATTAAAATAATCTACAGTGTGTCCATTAGTATACTATCGAGGTTATTGTATACTGTATTCTATACAGGAGTTATCTCCCCCTGGAATGAGATTTCGGTGGATATTATGGCAGAACGAGGTCCTATCAGAATGATATAAATTTGCCAGTGTAAATTTTCTTTACCAGAGAACCCATTTCCAGTCCATAGAGGATGGAATGGATGTATATTATTATGGTTTTACGAATTATTTCTCAAGTTTCTGAAGTATTTCCCATGTTTCTGGGAGATAATTTAGTGCAAAATTACCAATAATTTGACTTGGTTACATCTCTTATTTGCATTTCCCGCGTTTCTGCTATCATTGGAAAGCGGAAAAGCAACCACGGCCTTCATATTGCCGGATGGATGACCATTATTAAGAAGAAATAGGTTAATTTTGAGTTTTGTTCTCGAAAATCCTGCTAGAATTGGCAAAAGTGATCAAAACAAAGATGGGGTAGGGGGAAAGTTATCGGTCGTATTTCCCAAAATAATATGTATAACTGACAAGTGTTGTATACCGCCATACTCGCAAACACTCTGAGATTACGATACATGAGAATAATTAATTTTGTAAGAAACATCCTGCCCCTTAAGGTGGCCCTCCACAGTTTCGTACTAATGGCCCCTCTCTAATTTCATAATACGATAGACTGCCCTTGTTCTGCTACATCATAATTCTTCTTGTCTTCTTAATAGCTCATATCTATAATGCCGTCCCATTCAGCATTATCAACGCTGCAAACGAGTACGTACAAATCGAGTGCTGGCTTCGTCTACACGCTGTTCAGGATCATGGAGTAAAGTTTGTCCTGCCTCAGTTATGCCCCTTGGGTGTGCCTAAAAATCGGGACTCATTTACGGGAAGAAAATCTGACAAAAAACGGTTAGGTTGACACCCACTTATGTTTGCCTTTTTAAGTTGAGACCGGACCAGAGAACGTGAGTAAGAAGTTTAATTGAAATCGCTCTTACAGATTTTTTCTGGAAATTGAGCCGAATTTGACCATTTTTCGACATTTTTAAGGGGTTTTCTAAGAAAAATGAAGCAAGCATGGAGGAGAATGTTCGAGTTTAATTTTTGTATAACATAGCAGTGTTATATCTTAAAATAATAGCTTCATCATGCTCTTTCAGAAAATATATACATATAAGTGATTTGGGTTGAAGGTTTTACGACAACTGGTGGCCGTAAAACGGACCCATAGTCTATTCCATGCCGAATGGAAGAATCTCTGGAGTGCACCCTAAGGATGGTACAGTGTGGTTCTACGGTGCTCAATACCAACTGCTTTGAACCTTCTTCGAAGTGAGCCAGCATTGAACTCTTCACCTAAATCGGTAATCACTATTTCAGGTATACCATGACGTGTACAGTACTCATCAAATAACTTTCCCTCAACACATTGAGAAGTTTTTGCTGGAATAGCATATGCCTCAGCCCATACAGTATGGTGGTCAATAATGATCAAAATGTACACATTTTTTTGTAGGAGAGCGCGTCATTGGGCCTAGCAAATCCATGCTTACTATCTGTCCGGGTATTGCGCAAATGGCATTTCGGTTTACCGTGGGCGAGTCCGAACCCATCTATTAAATTGAGATACCTCGGACAGATGCCAATGAATGAAGTGACATCTCTGCACATGCCACGCCACACGAAACTATCTAGAATTAGATATAGCATCTGGTGTAACCCTTGGTGACCAGTGCGCTCATGAGCCTGTTTCAGTACACGCTGCCTGAAAGCTGAGATCAAGGCTACCCTGGGATATTCTGCTTCCAATGGCGATGGATGTTTAGTACATTATCCCATTATGTATTGCATAATCATCAAGGACATACCTTAGAAAATCCCCACACTCATTCTCTTGCTGTTGACGTAATTCGGCTACGTCGATGTCATGTGCATCTAGAGGAACGTAAGGTAGTACCTCATCATCTGACTCTGGAATGACGTAATCAACACTGTCAAAGGTCGCCAGTTCCGGAGGGCGTCGGAGGCGTGAAACCCTATCTGGCCTGATGTTCTTGGCACCTTTAATGTGTTCTATTTCACATCCATATTCAGTAATAAGTACGACCCATCTCTGGACTTTTGTGTCCTTGACCTCACCTACGAAAAAACTCTTCAATGGTTTGTATTCGGTATAAACTACAATTCATCCCCATACAAATATGGTCGCAGCTTTTACAAAGCATACACAACTGCAAAGGTTTCTTTTTCTGTGACTGGCCATATACATACTGAATAACCCTTTCTATACCATCGTCACCCTCCTGGACCAAAATTGCACCTACTGCGTAGCTAAACACATCTGTGTATAAATTGTATGGTCTGTGTAGATCAGGATAGGCTAGAACTATATCAGAACACAATATTCTTTTCAGTCTGACAAAGGCTGTCTGTTGATCAGGTCCCCAATAAAAACGTGCATTTTTTCGTGTCAATATCAAGAGTGGACCTACCATAGAGGCATACTGTGATACACACGACCGCTAATAACCAGTCATGCCGAATAAGGATCTAACTTCACTGAAGTGGACGGTGATATACTACGTATAACTTCTATCTTTTGACTTTGTGGCGAAATACCTTTGGCTGATATATGGTAGCCCAGAAGGTCGAATGAATTGGCCGCAAAGACACACTTTTTGTGCTTAAGCTGAAGGTTGTATTCCTGAAGGCGTTTGAACACAAGTTCCACATGTCAAGCATGCGGTTGTGCATCTGTTGAGTAGATCACAATGTCGTCTACATAAATAAACACAAATTTGCCCACATAATCTCCGAAAACGTCATTCATCGCCCTCTGGAAAATTGCTCCCGAGTTCAGGAACCCGAATGGCATGACTGGCCATTCCCACAGACCTTCCGAACAAATAAAGGCCGTTTTCTCCATATCTTTTTCAGCCGTGGGTATTTGCCAATAACCACTTTTGAGCACAAGAGTTAAGAAAATGCTACTACCACTAAGAGAATCAAAAATGTCAGAAATCAATGGTAAAGGATAGCTATCTTTACGTACAATGGAATTCAGCCTACGATAGTCAATGCAAAATCTTATGTTACCGCCTTTTTTGGGTACAAAGGTGATTGGTGAAGCCCAGGGTGAGGTTGAAGGTCGTATCACACCTGCGCCCAACATCTCTTGGATCTGCTCCTTGACAAAATGTTGTTTCTTCAGTGGCAGTCTATAGGCCCGTTGTTTGATCGGCGGATGATCTCCGGTAGGTATAGTAAACTTGAACTGGGGATGTCTTCCTACTCCAGGTTTCATGGTAATGTCAATGAGGTCATGGTATTTTTCAAGTACACAGTCAATTGATTTATGACCCGTAGTCTCTTTAACCGTGGAGGATCCAACCCCCATGCCAAATTGCACTGTTTGGCATGGGGGTAAGTTTTGTCAAACCACCGCATTTTGGCTGTTTCATAGTCAAGGCGCGCACACCCAAGACCCAGCGCGTCGTAATCTAAGACACACTGATGCAGCATCTCTGGTAAAACAGTAACTGAAACAGGACTACCATCTTCAAACTTCACGTCAGTCTGTCCAAGAACCTTCAATGGCGTCTCGTTGATGGCGTATATAGTACCAGCTTCTCACAAAGGGTCACGTGCTGACAACCGTTGCCACACATCTTTTCTTAACAAAGTTGTGCATGCGCCTGTATCAACGAGAGCTGTCACTGTTCTGCCTTGTAGATTTAACTGGGCCGAGAACCAGCCCGTGAAATTGGCAGTCTTGGCCCTAGTCCGTTTCTCAATTGATTCCGAATGAAATTGTTTCGAAAGCTTACTTGCTGGGGGTTGTCATGGGCCACGTGCACTTGGAGATTCCTGCGAGTGTGAACAGCGCGTGGTCTTCCTGGTAGATAGGTTCTGCAATTGGCCTGGATGTGATTTGGCTGACCGCACCGGAAACACACTGACATATTGTCGCACCGAGGATATTCACGCCTGTTCATTTGCACACCTTGAAACCGTTGACGTTGTCCCTGATTACCACTTTTCCAGCGCTGATGTGATTGTCCACGCGCCTGTGCAGTCTGTGAATTCTAGGACGGTATACAAATCTGCCGAGTGACTTCATCCCGCAAACACCGAATCTCCGCCGCGATTGCACGACTCTCTTCGCTCTCTTCCTGACGTGCGCGGTTGCTAGTGCCTCGTGCTTCATTTTCATGTTCCATGGTCATATTCATGGTCGCCAACAGTTCTGCACCAGCCGTCTGTTCATCGACGTACTTCATGGCCTCGTCCAAATCTGTAGCATGTTTTGTCTTTGTTATTTTCCTTGCCAGTGTTTTGTCGAAAAGGGAGCGGGCGTATGCTCGTAACAATAACCGTTTGGCATCATCCGAGATTGCAGGGTAAGCTCGCCTGGCAAGTTCCTTAAATCGTCAATTAAAAGCACTGATTACTTCACTGGGTTTCTGGACAATAGTGTCAAGCCCACCTTTCAATCGTCCATCTTCATAAGCGGATACAAATTGAGTAAATACGTGAGTACGTATGTCAAAAAATGTAGACCTATAACTTACTTTGCCCGTCAAATGATTATAATAAAACAGGAACACCGTACAATAGTGCTTGACATCTACTCAAGCGGTCGCAGCATTGTCTCAGTGGGGTTCTTATCCTTGCGATCAGGGGATTAGCATGGCTCAAGCTGACGAACACAGTGCTGATTGGTTCTTGGCCGTTTTTGTCGTTTAATTTTTCGCCAAATAGTGGTATTTCCCTTTGTAATTTCTCTCTTGTTATTTGATGTACAAACATGAACTTTGGATACAATATTCTAATCTTGTAAGTTCCGCCCTGTTCACGAATTATTTATCATTTAGTGGAGACGTGTTTGTAGATTTTTTCAATCTTTCAACTTTACACGACGATAAAATAACTTCTAGGCTCAAACTAGAAATACTGAGGCAACCTATTTTTATCCAAGTGGTAAAGTTCATTATTCCAAAAAAGAAAGTTTGTTTGATAAAAACTGAGAGTTATTTTTGCGTGATTTTGAGGACTATAGGCCTACTTTTCTAAATGACCTCATTTATTGTTAAATAAATCGATTTCTGTAATGAATTCGAGAAAGTTATTTATTTATCTAAGGGCTTTCAGAAAATGTATAGTTTGAATGGATACAAAAAAACTGTCCCGTAATTAAGCGAAATTGATACGTACACGAACGGAACTAGGACAAGACACAGTAACCCTAACTTGTGTGATGTACATATATGGAAGCATTAATTAGGATTCCTTATGATTACAACACATATAAGGGAAGTGGGAAGAGGTGCCGACATACTGACTGCGTCACATGACTTCACAGAATAGTCTTCTGGTTAACCTATTCTAAAGCACATACAAAGAATCTAACGATTCGTGATATGTGTTGTATCTCAGGTACGCTTTTATTGTACCTGTTCATCTGGCAACTTGAATGATATGACCACACGGCCCCTAGCACCAGCATAAGCGGTATTAGATACAAATCTAGAGAGCTATGATGGAAGTGCTCTGACAACTCATATACTGGTAATTGGTGAGCTGTTTTGCTGTGACAACTCGTACATTGGAGATTGGTGAGCTGTATCGTCGTCAGATGTAAATGACGGCATTTAACACAAACGACTAGTCTGTAACGCCCGATGTCGACCCAGCATCAACTTCCCACAAATGCCAACATATATCAAAGACCAAAAGGTATGTACAGGGTGCGGGCCTCGGGGACGAAACGTCCACCAGCAGAATCTCGCCATATACAGGTAAAAATTACAACACATATAAGGGAAGTGGGAAGAGGTGCCGACATACTGACTGCGTCACATGACTTCACAGAATAGTCTTCTGGTTAACCTATTCTAAAGCACATACAAAGAATCTAACGATTCGCTTTTATTGTACCTGTTCATGTGGCAACTTGAATGATATGACATATATGGTCTGATAGGTACTGGTGGAGAGTAAGTCACTCTCGTTCATCTTTATAAAAGTTCTGGTTAAGGGTGCAGAGCCCTCCTGGCCGAAGAAAACGGCCATTTTTTATTACCCAAATTCAATATTCAAATTTAGATCTTCCTTCTGTTGAAAATAAAAATTTTAAATTCCAATTCTGAATAGTGTAATTAGGATTCCTCATGAGATATAAATGGACATATATGGTCTGATAGGTACTGGTGGAGAGTAAGTCACTCTCGTTCATCTTTATAAAAGTTCTGGTTAAGGGTGCAGGGCCCTCCTGGCCGAAGAAAACAGCCATTTTTTTTATTACCCAAATTCAATATTCAAAATTAGATCTTCCTTCTGTTGAAAATAAAAATTTAAATTCCAATTCTAAATAGTGTAATTTTAGGTTTGAATTTATTTTTCTGAGTTTTCCATCTTGATTGCTTTTAGAGGTGTGAAAATTAAACCGATTATTGCGCCCCGCTGACAGCCGATTAACCTGTTGGTCGTTTGCATCGCCATTTTTGTTGTTGTCGCATCATATCGTAGCGTCTGGTGAACGTGCGTTCGCACACAGATCGAGTATAAGCCATGTTGATGGTTGAACGTCGACTGTGCACGTTTTTGGGATACGCCCACCAACGCCCAGCTTAACGCTTCAACAAGTTGGTGGAATAGCTCAGAAGCTCTGATTTTTCTAGATGTTCCATGGAAATGACACTCATTCATCGAAACGCGGGGACGTCCGTCAAGGCCCGTCATTAAGCCTTAACCCCAGTCACAACGCTTCAACGCTTCAACGCTCAACGCCTTAACGCCCGTCTGAACGCGTTAACGTCCGTCTCAACGCCTTACCGCCCTTTCTTAGCGCCTTATCTTAAAGCCTTAACGCCCTAGCTTAACGCGTAACGCTCTATCGTATTCTCTATCGAGCTCTGTAGTTCCTCAAAGGAACGAAGAGGCACAACATAAAATCGGTAAACCACACATGCGTTAAGGCGGTACGATAGGGCGCTAAAGCGTTACTATAGCGCGTTAACCTAGGGTGTTAAGGCGTTAAGAAAGGGCGTTAAGGCGTTGAGATGGGCGTTAAGATGAAGCGTTGAGACGTTAGGAGGAACGTTAAGGCGTAACGACGAGCGTTTCCATGGAATATCAAGAAAAATCAGAGCTTCCGAGCTATTTCACCAGGGCGTTGAAGCATTAAGCTGGGCGTTGTCGGACGTTACTGTTCATAAAAGCAACGGTATCTCCAAAAACGAGCACATTCGACGTTCAACGACCAACAGGTTACCCTAACTTGTGTGATGTACATATATGGAAGCATTAATTAGGATTCCTTATGATTACAACACATATAAGGGAAGTGGGAAAAGGTGCCGACATACTGACTGCGTCACATGACTTCACAGAATAGTCTTCTGGTTAACCTATTCTAAAGCACATACAAAGAATCTAACGATTCGTGATATGTGTTGTATCTCAGGTACGCTTTTATTGTACCTGTTCATCTGGCAACTTGAATGATATGACCACACGGCCCCTAGCACCAGCATAAGCGGTATTAGATACAAATCTAGAGAGCTATGATGGAAGTGCTCTGACAACTCATATACTGGTAATTGGTGAGCTGTTTTGCTGTGACAACTCGTACATTGGAGATTGGTGAGCTGTATCGTCGTCAGATGTAAATGACGGCATTTAACACAAACGACTAGTCTGTAACGCCCGATGTCGACCCAGCATCAACTTCCCACAAATGCCAACATATATCAAAGACCAAAAGGTCTGTACAGGGTGCGGGCCTCGGGGACGAAACGTCCACCAGCAGAATCTCGCCATATACAGGTAAAAATTACAACACATATAAGGGAAGTGGGAAGAGGTGCCGACATACTGACTGCGTCACATGACTTCACAGAATAGTCTTCTGGTTAACCTATTCTAAAGCACATACAAAGAATCTAACGATTCGCTTTTATTGTACCTGTTCATGTGGCAACTTGAATGATATGACATATATGGTCTGATAGGTACTGGTGGAGAGTAAGTCACTCTCGTTCGTCTTTATAAAAGTTCTGGTTAAGGGTGCAGGGCCCTCCTGGACGAAGAAAACAGCCATTTTTGTTATTACCCAAATTCAATATTCAAAATTCGATCTTCCTTCTGTTGAAAATAAAAATTTAAATTCCAATTCTGAATAGTGTAATTTTAGGTTTGAATTAATTTTTCTGAGTTTTCCGTCTAGATTGCTTTTAGAGGTGTGAAAATTAAACCGATTATTGCGCCCCGCTGACAGCCGATTAACCTGTTGGTCGTTTGCATCGCCATTTTATTTGTTGTCGCATCATATCGTAGCGTCTGGTGAACGTGCGTTCGCACACAGATCGAATATAAGCCATGTTGATGGTTGAACGTCGAATGTGCACGTTTTTGGGATACGCCCGCCAACGCCCAGCTTAACGCTTCAACAAGTTGGTGGAATAGCTCAGAAGTTCTGATTTTTCTAGATGTTCCATGGAAATGACACTAATTCATCGAAACGCAGTGACGTCCGTCAAGGCCCGTCATTACGCCTTAACCCCAGTCACAACGCTTCAACGCTTCAACGCTCAACGCCTTAACGCCCGTCTGAACGCGTTAACGTCCGTCTCAACGCCTTAACGCCCTTTCTTAGCGCCTTATCTTAAAGCCTTAACGCCCTAGCTTAAAGCGTAACGCTCTATCGTATTCTCTATCGAGCTCTGTAGTTCCTCAAAGGAACGAAAAGGCACAACATAAAATCGGTAAACCACACATGCGTTAAGGCGGTACGATAGGGCGCTAAAGCGTTACTATAGCGCGTTAACCTAGGGTGTTAAGGCGTTAAGAAAGGGCGTTAAGGCCTTGAGATGGGCGTTAAGATGAAGCGTTGAGACGTTAGGAGGAGCGTTAAGGCGTAACGACGAGCGTTTCCATGGAATATCAAGAAAAATCAGAGCTTCCGAGCTATTTCACCAGGGCGTTGAAGCATTAAGCTGGGCGTTGTCGGACGTCACTGTTCATAAAAGCAACGGTATCCCCCAAAACGAGCACATTCGACGTTCAACCATCAACATGGTTTATACTTGCTCTGAGTGCAAACGCACGTTCACCAGACGTTACGATATGATGCGAAACCAGAAAAATTTACATGGGATTGAAAACATTGAGGCACAAGAAGCCGATGCAGATGATGAGAATATTTCAACTGAGAGTCAGCTGACTGATACCGAAACAGAGTGTGCTGAAAGTCTATCTACTGATATAGAAAGCGTAATCTCAGATAGTCAGGCTATGCCCCAGGAAAGCCTGAGTGCGGAAGAACCTACCTTTTGGGATCGTATTGTGACAGCAACTATTAATACTCACACTGCAGCGATCGATGACGCGGGACAGGATAACTTCCAACAGGCGTACATCCAAATGCATCAGGAAAACAGCCATGGTGATCTATGAACAGTATACTCTGCTACCGCTTGAAATGAATATCTACCCCATGCACAGGACCATCATGAAGACAAAGCGTTACCTGGAGAAGAATATGGGGCTACCACCCACGGAGGCCATGCAAAATGCGATGAAATAAGCAAACAGCTGTTCCGTGACATATTGTCGTTACAGTATCCTGGCCTATCCGACGAGGATTACAATAAACGGATCAGAGCGAACATGACTGAAGATTGAACATTTTGAAATGGCGGTTTCTGATTAGACAAGAGCAGCCGAGAATACGTCTAACGGACAAGAACGAATATTACAGATACAACCCCAATTTGGGGCTTTTAATTCGACAAGAGCCTACGAAAATTGTAAACATATCCAAATGCGGCTCCACCAGCGTGGGTATGATGTGACGGAGGGGAAAACTTGTGAACTCATTGATCTTTCTTTCTCTCAACTGTCTGCATCATGGCATTAAGATGTAAGGGATTAGCTATAGAATACTGTAGGGCATTGACCCCAATCCTCCTCCTTCTCCTCCTCCACACACGCGCACACAGGTAACTCTATCAGATAACCGGATGAAACAAGATAGTCATCTTCCCCAAAAGCTCTTTTTCATCTCCGAAACTCTCCTTTCTCTACTACACCCGATTGATTTATAAATAGAACAGGGTTTTTCCCAGGAAATTCACGAAATATTTACCATGACATATTAAGCGATGACCTAGAAAACCGGGGTTTTCCCAGCTAAACACCACGTACGATGTCCCGGTGTAGAGCAATAACATTATCGGGGACCACCATGTTTTATTCCCTGGTGTGAAGATTGATACATACACCTTGTCGATGCGCTAGTATTATATAATAGCATGGTACAATCTCGCGCAAAAGATAAAACACTGGTATGCTAGAGCGTTAAGGCGTTAGGATAAGGCGTTAAAATATGGCGTTAAGGCGTTACGATAAGGCGTTAAGTCGTTCAGATTGGGCGTTAAGGCGTTACTCTAAACTCTCCAAAAAGGTCACAGAGCATATATACTGGGTTTCTGCTTCCTCTACTACTAAGGGGCAATTGGATTACTTCCCTTGACTTTTACTTCCCGGAAATTGAGAAACTACACTATCTCAACAACAACAACAACAACAACAACAACAACAACATTCTTATTTCTATGACTCAACAGGTGTAAAGTCCGTTTTTTTCTGTGAAAACAAG
>JAVTVY010051593.1:0-26747 GCA_036873755.1 Hanleya hanleyi | reverse complement strand
CTGCCATGCTCAAGTCACCTCATGAGCGAGTAGCAGTTTGATTTGATCCTGTTGAATATATTGCTTCAGACCACCACAAATCTGGATCTAACTGATCTTATTGATGTAAAAAAATATTTCCTGGGCATGGTCACTTCTGGAATATATTGTTTAGGAACCTCGCATTATCTGAGCTTCATCCAATGGATTTCGATCCATCAGCATCAGTCACCATGCATGAGATAACTGGATCAGGTTTCTTATTGTTGGGGAATCCCAGAGTTTACATGGGAAATCCCAAGCCCATATAGAATCCACCTACTGATCATGTTTATTGGAGCAAAGTCAGACATTTTAGATGTCATTAGTCCTTTATTTGGGTGTCGCTGCATGCATGTATTAATATAGTACCTAAAGCTATTCCCCAAAGCCAGAGTTGAGTGGTCTGATGTCGGTGCAGGTATGACTCAAAACCATGTGATCTGAATTGTGCACATTCACAGATTCACTATATCCTCGCAAGTACCGGTATTCTCAGAATGTTGCTTACTTACCATGCTGACATGTTATAAACATGCCTATATTAGGTATGGAATTGTTTTATTTTCTTATATGATACTTATTTAGCTCTGTTTATGGTTTATACAAAACAATCTTGGCTTCTGGTAACAGTCAGGGGACCAACTTATGTACAGAAATTATAAAAAAAGTCATACTATACTGTATAAAGCAATAACTCTCAGAAGTTATAAGTTGCTGTGCGTATTGACCACAAAATGGTTGTGTAAGGAGTAACACAAAAAGTTGACCAGAGGGAAGAAAACATGATCTTCTAATGCAAACATGGCGAGGTTGCCTTCAGAAGATTGGATTGGGCCATAAATGTTACATAAACATACCATCAACAGAGGATGTTAAACACAGTAAGCAAAAACAAGTGTGGCCTTGTGATACCTCCTTAATCAATCTTAATGTGTTGACTTTTCAGGAAGATTATACATAATTTCTGGGAAAATTCTGGGATACAAGGATATGTAGCTGATACATAATACATGTATCTGGGTTAAAATCTCATGTGTATGTAAGGTTAATGAGTGTATCACATGCACATGAAGGCATGAAGTTTGTTAAACGTAGTAATGGACTGTAATAAATGAAATAACAGTTTCATTCTGTGACTTCACTATTGGTCAAAATATCAATATTTTGTGAACAGTGGAGATTTTGATATAATCGCTTGTCATGCTTGTACTGGTTATAATTTATAACTTCTGTATCAAAATTGGTTCCCTGGCTGACTAGCATGTGTCTTTCATTTGCACATGGCGCCATTTGTTATATATGCTGAGCATTTAAGTCCATTATGCTTAGAAAAGAGGATTTAAGAAAAATGGACCAATTAACATATTTATTATTGAATTGTTTTGAGAGAAACTCTAGTTCTGTAAATAATAGAAATGGCTTTGTTCAGTTTACAGTCTGAATTTGGGAGGTTAAAATTGGCTTTCAAATTCGTCTCTACATTTTTAATGAAATGAAATTGGCATATTCAGCTGATCTCCAAAGACAAACAATGTACCAATATTCATAAAGCTTTGCTTGTGGAATTTTTACACAATGATGCTGTGATATGTAATTAAATTATCACTTAGATTACATATCACTGCAGCTGAAGAGATAACTGCTGTGAACATACTATAATTGCTGCATGTTAATACGCCTCGCATATGAATGACTAACGTATTTAATATTGAACACTCAGACCGAACCAATGTGGTACCTAAGAAATTTGAAATGGGGGGTATTTCAGTGTTTTTCTTTTTTGGTCCTGTTTTGTTTTGGCTTCTTTATTTTAGTTCTGTGTTATATATATATATAAATATATGATGTTATCATTGAGTTGAATATACATTTTATACATTTCGTTGCAGTTCTTATTCTGTTATCATCCTATGAAGTTGTATATACATGAACTAATATATTAATGAAGTCGGAATGTTTTTGTAATTTTTGAAAACAAAAATCTGGACAATATTTGGTGTCTTAGTTCTCTTGAATGTATTGGTAAATTTTGAGCTGTCCCATTCAGAGAAATAGAATCTTAGTCATTTCAGCTAGTGATACAAATTCTTCTTTCTTGTTCAATAATTATTATTGGTAAAATGGCATGATTTTCACCTTCAAAATCTCGCTAGGCAGTACTCTTGATCTATTTTTATATAAAAATTATTTTAGATCACGTCCATTATTAAATCTGCATGATTTCATAACACACTTCATATATGTACCATCTTGATAGTTGTAGTTTAGTAGACTTTGCTTTATCCATGTTTAGATCAAACTCGTACGCAAACTGTTGAGAACATTTTTCGGAAAATTTAATACAGTTAATTACTATGTGAATGAACAGTTTATTGCTTTTGCTCCAGCAAATATTAATTTAATGCTTCTTGAAACTATTAAACTAGGATAGGTGATCTATCTCAAACTGACATCTAAAATATGTCGGAGTGCATGTAATGGAGTCGAAAATTTCAAAATTCCCTTGAAAATGTGGCACCACTTTTGTATAAGCCTTGTAATGGGACAACCTACACATGAGAAAATATTGGGCATGTAGTTCATGTAACAGACACCAGTGGAAGACAAATTGTTGAGAAAAGTTGAGAAGAGTTGTCGGGGGGCAATATCTCTGGCATGACTGGGTACATGAATCCCTTATCAACTATTGTTTCTTTGGAACTAAATACAAATCTGTTACTCGGCAGTGTAAGATCACCAGTTCCACAGTGTTAGTATCATTTAATACCAGTACAACAGAACTTCTGATTCCAAATTTTGCTTCTTACTTTCTGTACCAGTTTTTTGGAACTTGCTCCGAAGATAACTATGACTATGAAGAATTTTCAGGCCTGCAAGTGCCTCCTATATTTCGTATATTTAACTATATTTTTGAGTCATTCCTATATTTTCCTATATTTTACTCAAAACCTCCTATATTTCCTATATTTTGATTTTTCTAATGAAAAATTTCACCAATGCTCTGAAATGAGTCAATAGGCATGAGGAAATACATTTCTGAAAATGTCTTTTGCCTCGCTTCGCTCAGCAAATATGGAAATATTTGAATCTCTCTTTGTTAAACCAAGCAGCATAATGGGTCTCCACAATCGCCACCACTATGACCACATGCAGTAGAAATAATTTGATTAAACACCAGAAAAATGCCATGTTTGGAACATACTATGTAGTGATCTGTCTTGCACACCATTATTTCCTATATTTTCCTATATTTTATTAGAAAAATTCCTATATTTCTCCTATATTTTGGCAAATTTCCTCCTATATTTTCTCCTGTATTTTCACTGTGAGCCACTTGCAGGCCTGAATTTTGGTAAAAACGTTACATATTATGTATAATTTCTCTGTTTTAATATGCAAGATTGTATGTATTTGTTCATTATTTTATGAAAGTGTAGCAGTACCAAAGAAGACAAATGGTCATAGTGGGAAGTGTATTAACCAACACCCACAAGATACCTTGACTTTATCAGGTTAGGGAGAAGCACTTCTCTAAAATGGAGGTAAAACGGTCGTAAAGTGTTCATTAAATTCAAGAATATATCGAACGAAGAGACATCCGTCATAGACGACCATGGACATATAAGGCCAATGTCACTTGATTGGTTGTTTAGCATGACCTTGATTTTTTAAATACACATGCTAGGTGGTATAATTATTTATTATTAATTATTAAATTACAAACCAATTGTATACGAATATGAAGAAAATGAGTAAATTTTACTCAAGAAAATGTAAATCCCTCATCTATTGTAATTATTTACCCTGAAAATATAGATGAGGGCTGGTCATGCTAAGCAACCAATCAAGTGACAATGGCCTAAATCCAATCTAATTTGCTTAAGAATAGACATGTTTTGTTCTCTATTAACAATTAGACTATGCACACTTTAATTGGAAAACCATCGTAACAATAACATGAGCAGTGTGACTAACGTCACAGGACCTACGAAGTAGAGTAGGCATTAGGACTCGAACGCGAACTGAACTCTTGGAAATTCCCACCCCCAGTTGAAATCCTGCCTATATTAAGATGGGCACCGCCCAAGTCAGAATCACCAGAAATTTTCATCAAAAGTAGGTCAGCTCAGAACTAACGATCGCCGATTTAATTTTACAATTTTTTAACTAAAGGAAACAGATTGAATAATAAAAAGTTCAGTAGATTTCAAGCTTTACGTGTGAAAATACATTACATCTCTTTAATGGTTTTCAGTGCCCTTGTCCAGGATCAAAACAACTTTTTGAATCGCATTATTTTCCCAACAATGCAACAAATTTTTATATATAGTACTCTATAGTAGAAAGGTAGCATTTATGTAGTTTACGGTAATTCAACTCAAGACCAACACCTTCTCTGCACAAGATAATAATGATTCTATGTCATTCTCCTGAGCATAACCGGTACAAAGATGAATAAATAGCGTCTCTACATCACGTTGTTATCTAGATATATGAGACAACACATTTTTGGTATCGGCAATCTGATGAATGTACTATTCCGGTTTTCTTGTTTCACATTATATTCTATGACGGTTGGTCGGTGATTTTCTTCATTGATAAACATTAAACCACCTCAGCTTCGTTGTGTGAATCGGAATTGCATTGCTGTGACACACCAACACCCTCCGTGGCAGTGATTCTGTATCCCCTAATCAAGGAATCAAAATGGATCATGATTTGAAATGACAAGAAAAATTTAGACATATTTTGTTTACACATGTAATTTTTTGCTTAAATTATATCCCAGTGTGATATATAGTCAATATTCAAGAGGTACAAAAAAAACCTCAAAGTATGTGCTCATATTTTCACATCATGATCAAAGTTACTTTATCTACATGTAGTTAAATTCTACCCAAAGAAAATAAATTAAGACCCTTTAAACATGCCGTCAATGCCAGATGTTGAGTTTTATACAGCTGTAGATCAGGGCTCTGCGTGCATATATCATGTTTCCATACACTTGATGCACACAACAGCGGCAAAAACAAAGCCCCCTTGAACAACCTATCTTTATACAGGAAATTCTTAACTCAGAAAATACCATTCTCTCTCAAAAGACAACAATTTACACCAGGAACGCCTTTTTTATTAAACTAATTTTGTTAGGTAGGGGCCTACTTAGATTCAATAATTGTCACGAAATTTCTTTGATTATATCTTAATTGCAACCATGATTGTTCCTCAAACCTGACATGCTTGAGGTATGTACATGTATAACACACTTTTATTTGGGAGTCCAGACATTCCACCATTCAGGTGAACAAATTGTACTCAACATGGAATAATTAAATTCACACTACACATTTCTACAGTATCAGTACTATGTTACTATCTGTAGTAGTTGAAACCCAGTAAAACTTAAACAATTAAAACCAGTAAAGAAATTTGTCTGTTGAATAACAGAAAATATGGTATGGAGATTTGAATGAGTAAACTACTAAACAACTTACATGATACCAACAAAATGTCCCAACACAAGCTGATAAATTCCTTGGGTGGCTTGCAGGATGGCTTTGTTTCACCCTCAGTAAACTTTTGTCATTGTTGCTCACAGGCTAATCTGAAGGATGATACCACATCTTTCTCTATTCTGCTGGGTTATTGCACCAGGCTGACTTAATTGGTTGATGTAGGATATTTCATCACCAGTGGCAATTTGACCTAAACTTGAAGCCTGATTTGGTCTGTGATGAAATGTTTGGATGTGAAATAGGATACACGTTAAAGGCCACAGTTTACATATATCTATAACAATATACTGAATTGTGTGTATTAAGAATGGCAAGTTGGTAATAGCAGTGTAGATAAATGCACTAACAAATGATGGAAAATTAGCATTTCCTATTTCATTATCCCATCACGTTTTGTACTGTGTTATATATACAGTGAAACATACAGCCAAGGGTTCCCAATGGGCATGACAGTGCACTCGCTGAGCTATCAATAAATAATATAAAAAAATAATTATAAATCAAATTTTCATCAGAATTCGGTCAGCTCAGAACTTGCTGGTAACAATGCCCTAATGCACGCTCATGCCAAAAATCAAGGTTCTAATGTCAACGGTTCTCCTTATTTTGCCGACGAAAGGATTCGGATGGACTGACTGACTGACTGACTCATTACCGGACAATTTGCGATCTGTAGCCTACTTCGTAGGAATATAAGTCACCTGAAGATTTTGGAGCGTTATGATGAATAAGTCAAAAGTTATTAAGCAAAATGTACCTTTTTGACCTTCATCTTAGAGAGGTAGTTCTCTCTAACCCGTTTATTGTGAAAATAATCTATTTGTTCATAAGTGGTATTCATGTACTATTTATTCCAATATTGGTCGTTATTGAATTGTCCAATGGTTTAATGGTCGAGATTGTATGTATGCTGTTAATAGTTCATGCAATGTGTAAATAATGATACTCTGCCCCATGTGGACATAAACTTTGTCTTTGTTGAGGGGATATTTTATAAATACTGCATGGAAATGGATGTACACCAAATATATATATTACATACTGATCAGCACTAATTGGTGAAGGATAAATTATGATCAAGGTACAATTATTGTACATGCATTAGGAAAATTAGAAAATTTTGACTGAATTCCGAAAATGTGTTTTTTGTTTTTGTTTGGGATACATTTTAATATGATATGCATCCTTCATGTAAGCTTCAGAAGACAAAGGGACCAATAGCCTTTCTGGGTACAACATTCAGTCCAGTTTTTGGTACTCTCTGTCCCACATTATGAGGGAATGGGATTTTCGGCAATATATCAGATCTAATTTTTCTCAGAGCAGGGAAATTCCTCACAGTATCCCTGTGTAATTTGTGCATTTTTATTCTGAAACTTCAAGGAAATCTTTTCAGAATCAAAGAAAATCTCCAATACCTCACATGTTATTTTCAAAGCACAATGAACTTGGGCTTGCAATGTTGTAACTATGACATCATAATTTAACGTGCAAAATGTCAGGGCGAAATTCGTTTTGGTGAATTTGATCCATGATTTGGTTGGATTTTCATGAAATTTCAGGATAAAAATGCACAAATGTTGTTCAGATGATGTGAGGAATTTCCGTGCTCTGAAAAAAATCGGCTCCAATATAGTGTCGAAATCCCGTTCCCTCATGTGAGACAGACAGTAATATAAATTGCCTGATCAATGGAACCTTACAGAATAGATTGACTCATGATGATGGATCAATCTAATTCTAGAACACTGGATAGATCCAAGATTTTTTGTCTTGACTTTTGCTAGTTTTGTCAAACATCACAACTTATCTATGCAATTGTATTATTGAGGGACCATACATCAAACAGAGCTTGAGGCAATGTAATCTGTATTCGTGGAGCTTATTTCAATGAGGGCTCTTTTGAATTCCCATTCACACTGTTTCTTCATTATCTCATTGATACCATCTGTAAAGATTTTATGAACCCAACCCACTTTTCATCAATTTCAGATACCCATTGAAGCGTAATAAACATTTTAAACATCCCAAACGGCACTGCATAACATTTGTTCAGTTCCATATCTTGGACAATTTGCTGTGTATAAACCAGAACTATTATTAAAATATGTTACTATTTTTATTGCAAATTCTGTTTTCCAATTCTGATTCCGTTTCCTTTTATTTGCAATACACTATCTATTTATAGGGTATCATTTGCATGTTGTTATTTCATTATTGGGAAACCATGGCTTGAGGTATGTGGGACTATATAACATAAGTACTTCTACTTTACAAATAAATGCTTTCAGAAAAAAACTTTCTTGACTTGTTTTCAATTTCCTCATTCATGATATTGAGCAGTCACACAAAGCTTGTAATCCATACTTGGAATGGTGGTGAATACGAGGTTATAATGCAAACCAACCATTGAACTTGACTCTGGGATGTTCACCAGCAGTGAATATGTGAAATGTACCCAAAAGAGCGGAACAGGAACTGCGGTGAACCTCTCTAATTGATTTCTATAGAAACTACAGTGGATCAAAGGATACTTACTAGTTCTAAAACTCTTTAATGTTCAATTCCTATGGATCCTTGACTGATCAGCCTGCTCTGTACCCTTGAATCATCAGCCTGCTTTGTACCCTTGAATCAGTAGCCTGCTCTGTGCCCTTGAATCATTAGCCTGCTCTGTACCCTTGAATCAGTGGCCTGCTCTATACCCTTCAATCAGCAGTCTGTTCTGTACCCTTAGCTCATCAGCCTGCTCTGTACCCTTGAATCATCAGCCCGCTCTGTACTCTTGAACCATCAGTCTGCTCTGTACTATTGAATCATCAGCCTGCTCTGTACTCTTGAACCATCAGTCTGCTCTGTACTATTGAATCATCAGCCTGCTCTGTACCCTGGAATCAGTGGCCTGCTCTATACCCTTGAATCATCAGTCTGTTCTGTACCCTTAGCTCATCAGCCTGCTCTTTACCCTTGAATCATCAGCCTGCTCTTTACCATTGAATCGTCAACATGCTCTGTACCCATAACTTATCAGCCTGCCCTGTACCCTTGAATCATCAGTCTGCTCTGTACCCTTGAATCACCAGCCTGCTTTCTAGCACTGAATCATCAGCCTGCTCTATAACCTTGAATCGTCAGCTTGCTCTTGAATCATATCAGCCTGCTCTGTAGTATGGTAGGTACTTCATGTTGGAAGCTATTGTCTGAGTCTTTGTGTAGGTGAAAAGGCTTAAGTCTAGACATATTGTTGTTCCCAGACTTGGCTATTGTATGCATTGTATTGTGGTTCTTACATTCAGTATGAACCGTACCCTTGAATCATGCAGCCTGCTTTGTAGCACTGAATCGTCGACCTACTCTATACCTTTGAATCGTCAGCTTGCTCTTGAATCATCAGCCTACTCTGTACAGTTAACTCATCAGCATGCTCTATAGGTACCCTTGAATCATCAGCCTGTTCCGCACCCTTGATTCGTCAGCCTGCTTGGTACCCTTGAATCATCAGCCTACTTTGTACCACTGAATCGTCGGCCTACTACATACCTTTGAATCGTCCGCCTATTCTGTACAGCTAACTCATCAGCAGGCTCTATACCCTTGGATCATCAGCCTACTCTATACCCTTAAATCAATCACCTGTTCTGTACCCTTGAACAATTAGCCTGCTCTATAGCTTTGAATTATCAGTCTTCTCTGTACCCTTGGCTCATCAGCTTGATCTGTACCATTGAATCATCAGCCTGCTCTATACCATTGAATCATTAGCCTGTTCTGTATCCTTGAATCATCATCGTGCTCTGTAGGCCTACCATTGAATCGTCAGCATAATCTGTACTCTTGAATCATCAGCCTGCTTTGTACCGTTAAATCATCAGCGCGCTCTATACCCTTGAATAATCAGCCTGTTCTGCACCCTTGACTCATCAGCCTACGCTGTACCCTTGAATCATCAGCCCCCGCTGTACCTTTGAATCATCAGGCTGCTCTATCTCCTTGAATCATTAGCCTGCGCTGTACCTTTGAATCATCAGCCTGCTCTATAGCCTTGAATCATCAGCCTTCTCTGTACCATTGAATCGTCGGCCTAATCTTTACCCTTGAATCATCAGCCTGCTTTGTACCGTTAACTCATCAGCATGCTCTATGCCCATGAATCATCAGCCTGTTCTGCGCCCTTGACTCATCAGCCTGTGCTGTACCCTTGAATCATCAGCCTGCTCCGTATCTTTTAATCATCAGTCTGCTCTGTATCATTGAATCATCATCCTGCTCTGTAGGCCTACCATTGAATCGTCGGCCTAATCTTCACCCTTGAATCATCAGCCTGCTCTGTACCATTGAATCGTTGGCCTAATCTTTACCCTTGAATCATCAGCCAGTTAACTCATCAGCACGCTCTATACCCATGAATCATCAGCCTGCGCTGTACCCTTGAATCATCAGTCTTTGTGTAGGTGAAAAGGCTTAAGTCTAGACATATTGTTGTCCCAGACTTGGCTATTGTATGCATTGTATTGTGGTTCTTACATTCAGTATGAACCGAACCCTTGAATCATGCAGCCTGCTTTGTAGCACTGAATCGTTGGCCTACACCATACCCCTGAATCATCAGCCTACTTTGTACCACTGAATCGTCGACCTACTCTATACCTTTGAATCATCAGCTTGCTCTTGAATCATCAGCCTGTTCTGCACCCTTGACTCATCAGCCTGCTTGGTACCCTTGAATCATCAGCCTGCTTTGTACCACTGAATCGTCGGCCTACTATATACCCTTGAATCGTCAGCCTACTCTGTACAGCTAACTCATCAGCATGCTCTATACCCTTGAATCATCAGCCTGCTCTATACCCTTGAATCACTCGCCTGTTCTGTACCCTTGAATCATTAGCCTGCTCTATAGCCTTGAATTATCAGCCATCTCTGTACCCTTGGCTCATCAGCTTGATCTGTACCATTGAATCATCAGCCTGCTCTATACCATTGAATCATTAGCCTGTTCTGTATCCTTGAATCATCATCGTGCTCTGTACCATTGAATCGTCAGCATAATCTGTACTCTTGAATCATCAGCCTGCTTTGTACCATTAAATCATTAGCGCGCTCTATACCCTTGAAAATAATCAGCCTGTTGTGCACCCTTGACTCATCAACCTACGCTGTACCCTTGAATCATCAACCCCCGCTGTACCTTTGAATCATCAGGCTGCTCTATCCCCTTGAATCATCAGCCTGCGCTGTACCTTGAATCATCAGCCTGCACTGTACCTTTGAATCATCAGCCTGCTCTATAGCCTTGAATCATCAGCCTTCTCTGTACCCTTGACTCATCAGCCTGATCTGTATCATTGAATCATCAGCCTGCACTGAACCATTAACTCATCTGCCTGCTCTGTACCTTTACCTAATCAGCCTGCTCTGTATCATTGAATCATCAGCCTGCTCCGTAGGCCTACCATTGAATCGTCGGCCTAATCTTTATCCTTGAATCATCAGCCTGCTTTGTACCATTGAATCGTCAGCCTAATCTTTACCCTTGAATCATCAGCCTGCTTTGTACCGTTAACTCGTCAGCATGCTCTATGCCCATGAATCATCAGCCTGTTCTGCGCCCTTGACTCATCAGCCTGTGCTGTACCCTTGAATCATCAGCCTGCTCCGTACCTTTTAATCATCAGTCTGCTCTGTGTCATTGAATCATCATCCTGCTCTGTAGGCCTACCATTGAATCGTCGGCCTAATCTTCACCCTTGAATCATCAGCCTGTTCTGTACCATTGAATCGTTGGCCTAATCTTTACCCTTGAATCATCAGCCAGTTAACTCATCAGCACGCTCTATACCCATGAATCATCAGCCTGTTCTGCACCCTTGACTCCTCAGCCTGCGCTGTACCCTTGAATCATCAGCCTGCTCTGTACCCTTGAATCATCAGCGTGCTCTACCATTGAATCATCAGCCTGCTTTCAGATAAAGGGATGTGACAAACGTTACTTCGATAAACCTGGAGCGATCCTAGCTCGCATATATGTAGGCCTACCCTATGTGTGCTAAAGAAACAAAACTCGTGTGAAGTAATGACTGAAAACTTTAAAAGTCTGACTGGTTTTGATCCTAGTTGGATCTCATCAGAGACTGCGAGATTTGGGTTTGTTTGGGGTATTTATACTAAAGACGGCTGTCGGTCGGTAAATGATGCCTGCTCTTGTACCCTTGAATCATCAGTCTGCTCTATACCTTTGAATCATCGTCCTGCTCTGTACCCTGAATTATAAGCCTGCTCTGTACCCTTGAATCATCAGCCTGCTCTGTACCATTGAATCATCAGCCTGCTCTTTACCCTTGAATCATCAGCCTGCTCTGTACCATTGCATCGTCAACCTGCTCTGTACCCATAACTTATCAGCCTGCTTTGTACCCTTGAATCATCAGCCTGCTCTGTACCCTTGAATCGCCAGCCTGCTTTGTAGCACTGAATCATCAGCCTGCTCTATAACCTTGCATCATCAGCTTGCTCTTGAATCATCATGCTCTTTAGTATGGTAGGTATTTCATGTCGGAAGCTATTGTCTGAGTACTTGTGTAGGTGAAAAGGCTCAAGTCTAGACATATTGTTGTTCCCAGACTTGGCTATTGTATGCATTGTCTCGTGATTCATACATTCAGTATGAACCGTACTCTTGAATCATCAGCCTGCTTTGTACCACTGAATCGTCGGCCTAACTCTATACCCTTGAATCGTCAGCTTGCTTTTGAATCATCAGCCTACTCTGTACAGTTAACTCATCAGCATGCTCTATACCCTTGAATCATCGGCCTGTTCCTCACCCTTGACTCGTCAGCCTGCTTGGTACCATTGAATCATCAGCCTGCTTTGTACCACTGAATCGTTGGTCTACTCTATACCCTTGAATCGTCAGCCTACTCTGTACAGCTAACTCATCAGCATGCTCTATACCCTTGAATCATCAGCTTGCTCTATACCCTTGAATCATTAGCCTGTTCTGTACCCTTGAATCATTAGCCTGCTCTATAGCCTTGAATTATCAGTCTTCTCTGTACCCTTGACTCGTCAGCCTGATCTGTGCCATTGAATCATCAGCCTGCTCTATACCATTGAATCATTAGCCTGTTCTGTATCCTTGAATCATCATCGTGCTCTGTGCCATTGAATCGTCGGCATAATCTGTACCCTTGAATCATCAGCCTGCTTTGTAGCGTTAAATCATCAGCGCGATCTATACCCTTGAATAATCAGCTTGTTCTGCTCACTTGACTCATCAGCCTGCGCTGTACACTTGCATCATCAGCCCCCGCTGCACCTTTGAATCATCAGGCTGCTCTGTACCCTTGAATCATCAGCCTGTGCTGTACCCTTGAATCGTCAGCCTGCGCTGTACCATCGAATCATCGGGCTAATCTTTACGCTTGAATCATCAGCCTGCTTTGTGCCGTTAATTCATCAGTACGCTCTATACCCAGGAATCCTCAGCCTGTTCTGCGCCCTTGACTCATCAGCCTGCGCTGTACCCTTGAATCATCAGCCTGCTCTGTACCTTTGAATCATCAGTTTGCTCTGTATCATTGAATCATCAGCCTGCTCTATAGCCTTGAATCATCAGCCTTTTCTGTACCCTTGACTCATCAGCCTGATCTGTACCATTGAATCATCAGCCTGCACTGAACCATTAACTCATCCGCCTGCACTGTACCTCTACCTCATCAGCCTGCTCTGTATCATTGAATCATCATCTTGCTCTGTAGGCCTACCATTGAATCGTCGGCCTAATCTTTACCCTTGAATCATCAGCCTGCTCTGTACCATTGAATTGTCGGCCTAATCTTTACCCTTGAATCATCAGCCTGCTTTGTACCGTTAACTCATCAGCATGCTCTATATCCATGAATCATCAGCCTGTTCTACGCCCTTGACTCATCAGCCTGTGTTGTACCCTTGAATCATCAGCCTGCTCCATACCTTTGAATCATCAGTCTGGTCTGTATCATTGAATCATCATCCTGCTCTGTAGGCCTACAAATGAATCGTCGGCCTAATCTTTACTCTTGAATCATCAGCCTGCTCCGTACCATTGAATTGTTGGCCTAATCTTTACCCTTGAATCACCAGCCTGCTTGGTACCGTTAACTCATCAGCACGCTCTATACCCATGAATCATCAGCCTGCTCCGTACCTTTGAATCATCAGTCTGCTCTGTACCCTTGAATCATCAGCCTGCTCTTTGCCCTTGTATCATCAGCGTGCTCTACCCTTGAATCATCTGCCTGCTTTCAGATAAAGGGATGTGACAAACCTTACTTCGATAAACCTGGAGCGATCCCAGCTGCGAGATTTGGGTTTGTTTGGGGTATTTATACTAAAGACGGCTATCGGCCGGTAAATGATGCCTGCTCTGTACCCTTGAATCATCGTCCTACCCTGTACCCTTATTATCAGCCTGCTCTGTACCCTTGAATCATCAGTCTGCTCTGTAGCGTTGAATCATCATCCTACTCTGTACCTTTAACTCATGAGCCTGCTCTTTACCCTTGAATCAGCCTGCTCTGTACCATTGAATCACCAGCCTGCTTTGAAACCCTTGAATCATCACGTGGATTACCAGCATGCTCTGTACCATAACTTTACCAGCCCGCTCTGGATTCTTGGATTACACACCTACTCTGAACCTTTGAGATTGTGGACCCTCTCATTACCAGCTCATTTTGGAACTATAGATCTGCTAGTATTATCAGTCTACACTGAGCAGTTTGATTACCAGCCTGCTCTGTACCATTGGAGGATCAACCTGCTGTCATCCCTTGGATTGGCAGCTTGATCTGAGCCCTCAAATATTCAGCCTGTTTTGTATCCCTGGATCTACTTGAATTATCAGCCTACACTGGACAGTTTATCAGCCTTTCTACCTCCTCCGATTCTTAGCTTAACCGTATCTGACCTGGGCGATTTGGGGTGTACCGCAGCCTGGGAGGGGGAAGTGCCCCCTTCGAATTTTCGCTATCGCTAAGGCTAGAGGGCTGAAACTTATATCTTTAGGTCAGGCTCTACAAGAAAATGTAAAAAATCCAAGATGACTCCACTGTGACGTCATTTTCAAAAAGACGATTTTTCGGTCAAATTCGATTTTTTTATTTTCGAATAACTGAACGGTACTGTTCAGTCAGGAATGTGCATTAGGTGTGTATGAGTAGTGAGGGATCACAGAGTCCATCCTTATTTGGACATCATGTCGGCAGGAGTGCGCAAATATGCAGTTACGCTCCGTCTGCTAAAGACAGCACCACCAGAATGGCACGAAGAACAGCAGCAGCAGCATCAGTAGCAGACAACCATGATATCGCCCATCGAGATACCTGACACGCTCACTGACACGCCATGATGCCGACCACAGACTCCCTGCAACAGGGTACGATGTGGTACGAAGTCGTGTACGAAAGCAGCACCCATAAATTCGCTCTCCCTAAAGGTCAGTACCATACCACCAAAATATTCATCCAGGATTTTCTGTTCTCATCAAGGGCAGGACCTGGGTGGTGAAGTATCTTCTCGTTTGTAAATCACTGGCACATGGAGTACGATGACTAGAACCAAAAATGGTGGTTGAACCAGAAGCTCAATTTAACCGTAACTTCAACAAAGAAGCTGTGTACACTGGCCTCTGATGACTACGCTGGATCCTGTGACCTCCAGAGGAAGACCATGCTGGATATCAAGGCTGGCTTGTGAGGGCTGTACGTCTATTCGGATGTGATCAGCGGTTACACTATCGGCGATATAGATGCTCCTCTCCTACGAGTCTCTTTTGTTCATGGGAAATACGATAAAATCACACAAATCTTTAATCACGCGCTCTATCTACCGGTCCGACAAACCGACATCGGTACAATCACCAACGATGTGGAAGACACTTGACAAACGATGGCATTCGAACTTGTAAAAGTTGTTATCGCATTTCATTTTCGACAGGCACGCTCTCTCAACTTCGTATAATCTCAAATTAAACGCAACATTAAAAGGGTGGTGGAAAACGATGCCGACGCAGACCCGTGCCGAAATGGGACTATGAATGGAACATATCCCTCTCTCAAGGATCAATGACGCAGGGACCGTCGAGTGCACCATCCTACGTACTCGTACGTGAACGCCAATATTGTCAATGAGAAGGAAACCAGACTCGGTGACGGTGCTATGATGGGTCTGACGTATGTTTGCCTACAATCTATGTTTCAGCATGTGGACATTTCGCTCATCGCCAACTTATCAGTGACTCTATCATGCTTACATCGAAACGTTACAAAAAGTCGCCAGCGCCCTTGTCCTCCCCTCCCCCAGGCCTGGTAGGATTAATGGGGGAGGGGAGGAAGGGGAACGAATCAGGGGGTGTTTTTTGGCGATACTAAGACATGGTTTAAGTAAAAGGCATAGAACCGCTTTGGATCAACATGCTGAAATTTTGCGTAATTTTTGAAGAAATGTGACGAAAACATCACTTTTCTGGTACCCCCATATGGCCGCCATTTTTATTTTCCCATGATCCTATGCTCGAGGGGTCATGTAAATAGGCTCAAAATGACCCCATATGATAATCTAAAAAGTCACGGAGTTTCAGCTCTCAGTTTTTGTCGTTCCGGAGATCGGAGCAAAAAACCAACGGGGGATGAGGCGGAAAGTGCCCCCCCCCCTAGGCTAGATAGAGTTAACTTCAGTCTTTGAATTATCAGCCAATCTGTCTGGAATCTACTCAAATTGTCAGTCTACATTGGTCAGTATCAGTTGAATCTACTGTGATTATATACCTACTCAGCACTCTCCGTAGCTACTAGAGTGCGAATGGAACGAATAAAGAATATGATGTATAACATAATTAGGTCTTTGCATGCTGGACACGAAAATTCTTTAATGGATGTCGGCTGAATGTTGAATGACGGACTAGACACTTGCATTGTACATGAAATTTCGACTGACTGGCTCCCGAAGAAAACAAGTGAAAGGTGCTTCAGATTGGCTGATATAAAGCTGGCATATTTCCCATTTTTGACCAGCCGGCACAAGTTTCATTAACTGCATGAATGTGGCTGGGGCATTCGTCAAGCCGAAATGCATCTTCCGAAAATGGTGACGATTGCCGTCAGAGACAACAAATGCTGTCTGAGTTTTGATTCGCTGTCCATCTCGATCTGCCAGCAGCCACTGACTAAGTCAAGGGTTGAAGAATAATGATATCTAGGACGAGAGTCCGGTGTTTGGTCAACTCGCGGCGATAGATAACTATATATCTGAGTCGGTGGCGGCGTTCAGAAGAGCATATGTTTGTTTTAGGATAGCCTTCATGGGCAATTGCTCGAGTTAATGGCTTGATGTTGGCAGATATCGATATGATGTCTGATCTCCTCATGGAAGGCGTACGGCAGTCGGCAAGTGGGTTCATTTACAGGCAAGGCCTGTCCGTTGTATATGGTATGATAGACTAGAGTTGTTCTACCTAGTAAGACGTCTGTGGTTCGAATTGTTCATAGACGATCTTTCTATTTCAATTTTATGTTTGAGGAAGCCAAGACTGGTCTACCAGACATAAAGTGTGGGACATAGAAGGTGGTTATGAACTCCAGTAACAGAGGTGGGCCAATGTATATCGCAGGTGGTTCACGGTTGCATATCCGTGGCCTTTCTTGCTCAGCCAAATTTGATTGCTTTTCAAGTTTAAAGGCGTAACTTGCTGCATTGCACTGCACCCTGCCGAGAGTCTACTACCAAACACCATATTTCTGTTATGTCTCACACTGTGGTTCCATGATTGCATCACAACGCACATGCTTAGAATTGCTATTGACTGAGACCGGATCGATTATCTGTTTACCTGACGGCAACTCGATATTATATCAAAGAGAAACAGGACAAACACCGGAGACTAAGCGTCAGGCGCAAAAACATTATGATCATGTATAAACTCTTTTGCTTGTCTCTCATTATTTATTCAGAAGTTACTGAAGAAAATTCACGCCCAAGAGGCCTTTTCTGACAAATATTGTTCTAGACCTCTGAATGATCAGCCTCCTGCTAAGGAGCCTGGGTTACCAGCTTGACCTAGACATTCAAATCATCAGACCAGTTTCCTCTCTGCACTGGGAACTTTTCAAATGATCTGCCAACACTGGAAGCTTGAATTCTCAGACTGCTATAGATCTTATTTGAGTGTCCAGAACGCTCGGTTCCTCACAATTCGGTTCCTTAGGATAATAATTTGTGTTGAAAAAATGACTGGTGATCAGATCAGTCCCTTAGTGAATCTCAAATTACCAACCTGACTTTAACTATTGGTTGCCAATCAGTAACTGACCAGTAGCCTTCAAGTCAGAACTACATGGTACTACAAAGTTGTGATCGTGGTGGCTACAAACTGGTTACCAATCAGTTACCGGTGGGTGACGGGACAGAACCTGGCATTTACTGCCACTTGGTAACTGATTGGTAACTGAACGGTACTGTTCAGTCAGGAATGTGCATTAGGTGCGTATGAGTAGTGAGGGATCACAGAGTCCATCCTTATTTGGACATCATGTCGGCAGGAGTGCGCAAATATGCAGTTACGCTCCGTCTGCTAAAGACAGCACCACCAGAATGGCACGAAGAACAGCAGCAGCAGCATCAGTAGCAGACAACCATGATATCGCCCATCGAGATACCTGACACGCTCACTGACACGCCATGATGCCGACCACAGACTCCCTGCAACAGGGTACGATGTGGTACGAAGTCGTGTACGAAAGCAGCACCCATAAATTCGCTCTCCCTAAAGGTCAGTACCATACCACCAAAATATTCATCCAGGATTTTCTGTTCTCATCAAGGGCAGGACCTGGGTGGTGAAGTATCTTCTCGTTTGTAAATCACTGGCACATGGAGTACGATGACTAGAACCAAAAATGGTGGTTGAACCAGAAGCTCAATTTAACCGTAACTTCAACAAAGAAGCTGTGTACACTGGCCTCTGATGACTACGCTGGATCCTGTGACCTCCAGAGGAAGACCATGCTGGATATCAAGGCTGGCTTGTGAGGGCTGTACGTCTATTCGGATGTGATCAGCGGTTACACTATCGGCGATATAGATGCTCCTCTCCTACGAGTCTCTTTTGTTCATGGGAAATACGATAAAATCACACAAATCTTTAATCACGCGCTCTATCTACCGGTCCGACAAACCGACATCGGTACAATCACCAACGATGTGGAAGACACTTGACAAACGATGGCATTCGAACTTGTAAAAGTTGTTATCGCATTTCATTTTCGACAGGCACGCTCTCTCAACTTCGTATAATCTCAAATTAAACGCAACATTAAAAGGGTGGTGGAAAACGATGCCGACGCAGACCCGTGCCGAAATGGGACTATGAATGGAACATACCCCTCTCTCAAGGATCAATGACGCAGGGACCGTCGAGTGCACCATCCTACGTACTCGTACGTGAAAGCCAATATTGTCAATGAGAAGGAAACCAGACTCGGTGACGGTACTATGATGGGTCTGACGTATGTTTGCCTACAATCTATGTTTCAGCATGTGGACATTTCGCTCATCGCCAACTTATCAGTGACTCTATCATGCTTACATCGAAACGTTACAAAAAGTCGCCAGCGCCCTTGTTCTGCCGGGACATCCCCGAGCATAGGGGCATGTCGTTTTTTTACGGCGACCAGTAGCTCGGTGAATCTCTCGGGCCGTCTGCACGCGGACCTGTTCATGCCAGACCATTAACTCTTGAACAAGGTACCCATCAAACTCCGGCTGATACGGGCGCCACTGTCCTTTACCTTGATGTCCAGCGACGTAGAGGGGCGCGCGGCTGACTGTAAGATCATCACCAAAGACGCAGGGCTGTATGTCTGTAAAGTTATGCCGAAACCAGTCATACAATTCGAACCTGGGAAAGTAGTGATCACATTTTTGGACATGCACACTCTCCCAACTTCGCATAATGGCGCGTACGGTGCGTTACCAGTGCGATGCACACAGCTCTGTGGACTATTACACCCAACAAGTCGTGAGTGGATTGACTGTTTTCCCGGCGAACACCCTCAACGATGGCATGAGGCTGGGGACGTGCTCTAGGTCATCGTCAAAACCTTCCACATGCGAGTTTCACGGCGATCAGTAGCTCGGTCGATCTCATGAATCGTCTATTTTAATCCCTACAGGTTCCATCGATTCACCCAGACCCGACTGCCTATGTGAACGAAGGCACAGACACCTGGTGTTGCAAAAGTCAACAGCATTTCAAGGATTCAGCAGTAACGTGTGTGAACATTACTGCCTCTTTTATCTAATCCATGCCCAGTATCCTACAGATGTTTGACGAGTACACTCAAGCCGATGACCAGGATATTCTGGTGTATGACTTTATCGAAGCCCATGTCGATTTGCAAGACCCATCCTGAGCTTATATGTTCTCGGGCTGTTGCTGTGAGACCTCACTTAACCCGTTGTCTTGTGTGTATAATTTCAATATGTGACCTGCGGAGAGACATGTATGTGTCCAGACAAACTTACACTCTATGAGGCACAAAAACATCCATGTACGAATTGCAGTGGAGTCTTCACAGATCTCAGTCAGTTGAGATGCCATCAAAGTGTCATCCATAGACATTCACTACGTTTATGCACTTGCACAACTTACTTCGTCAGGAGTCTACCAGCTACTATGTTGTCGCCCAGTTTAGTTGCACGATCTGGGGGAGATGTTTAATCGGTTTGATAATTTACACGGCCATCAACGGTTACTCCAGCCAGGACCCTATTGCCCGGTATAAATGTACGATCTACTGGAATACATTTAATCCTCTGGCAAGCTTACACAGTCATTAATTGTTACTCCATGAGACCCCAGACATTCACCCGAGGGATGTGGTCAAGTTTTCAGACGCACAGTCAGTTGAGTCGCCATCAACGTGATGGCCAATAAAGGCCAGTATCTAGGCAAGGGACCACCCGCCCAACGGGTTGGGAAGCCTGTCCATATAATTTCCACCCAAAGCGTGGACGAACTTGAGGACCGTGAACCAGCTATGCAACGCAACGCTAGTGATGAGGATCACGTGGATGAACTGATGGACGTACCCAGCGAGGCTTTACCCGATACCCACCCAGTTAGTGACATATATGGCCGCTAGCGGGAACTATCCACTGGTGTTTTCATCATCAGCGCCCTATTCCAGATGTCACCTAGTCGGCCTTTCCGATCAAGCCAGTGCCTCCCGATTCAACCTAGCTTTTGAGACAGAGCAAATGCGGTATCACTACCCGAAGGCCAACATCCGTGTCTTCGATCAAGCCTTGATCGTCACCCATCGTGCCTAGCTGGGGACGGTGTTGTTCGAGATCGACGCATTTGATCAGTTTGCAGAAACAACACCCCAGCAGCCAATGGACAGTGGAGATGGTGACTCGGGTTTCTCGTCACCAAACTGACAAACCGCCCTATATTTTGACGGCGATAGCTTTAACGCATAACGTAACGAGAATGACTACTTCTTGAGGGAATTTGACCGACACACAAAGACAAATAACATACCAAGAGAGGCCTCCCAATACAGTTCCTGGGCCGTGGTGTGACGTCATCTATGACGAAGAAAGCCCAGATACGGTCAGCTGTGCACGTGGGACAGGTCTATCTATTTCCTATATACCCTTATACACCAGCCTATATGTGTGGGCATGTGGACCATGGAGATGCATTTGGACCCTGAAGTGTAGTCAGACAAAACCTGACATCATCCGTAGTATGATGTAACATCGGGGATAATAAAATGGTTGACATGCCTATTGAGTTCTGTGACTAACCGGTGAGAATAGAACTAGTTTTGGCACTGTCTGAATATAGGTGTATATGTGGGGGAAGGGGATAGGTATACGAATATAACAGTGTGTGAATAGTTAGACATGGAGACTCTGGATGTCATTGTCACAGCGTAAGGGTCAGTGCTGTAAGACTGACCAGCATTTTCAAGCCGAAGGGTCGTCGCTAATCCAGGTGTGATCTCTTGGGGCCCATTGCCCGGACATCAAGGTTGGGTGCCATATACCAATAATAGTGGGTGATAGCACGCCTTCCCATCGGGTCGACTCTGGGAAGTTCCGCACCTATGAATTCTCTTGCAGGATCTGGCGTCGCCCATCATTATCTTATCCGTCTGCACAGATTATGAGTTATCTAGGCTTGAGGAAGGGTTGATCGGGTTTTGTGACCTGCCTGTGAAATTTCAACCCTGAGCCGCGCAGGGTTGAGCGGGTACCTGAGATACAACACATATCACGAATCATTAGATTCTTGGTATGTGCTTTAGAATAGGTTAACCAGAAGACTATTCTGTGAAGTCATGTGACGCAGTCAGTATGTCGGCACCTCTTCTCACTTCCCTTATATGTGTTGTAATTGTGACCTGCCTGTGAAATTTCAACCCTGAGCCGCGGATTCTTTCTCATATCATGCACTCGTATATTCTCGAATTGAAAGACAATCATCATTGAAAGAAAGCTGAAAAGTCCCACAGTCGAGATAAAAGTGCAACAAACCTTCCTTCAGCTGAATTTGTTGACATTTTTGCGATCTGTAGCAGATGAATTTCCGTAGCCTCGTTTTGATCGGTAGTCAAGGGCAACAGGTTGCAAACTATTTCAAACCCGTGTGTGAATTATTTCAAACCCGTTTGTCGTGATAGGGCTATTTCAAGCCGTGTAATCGACCAATGAGCGTATTAATTGATACGGGGTTTGGTGACAAAGTCCGTTGTGGCATGCTGTAAAACGCGAGCCGAATAGGGTTGGGTCTCCGCCATGGCTCAGAAATATCGGAATGGGGGTTTGGAGCCTAGAGGAAGCGGTTTTTTTACCAGTTCAAGGTGATACCTACCGATGACACACTACTCTTGGCGTGCGCATGTGCCTATCTGTTCTTTCTATACTACTCCCTAAGTGTGCATGCGCATATTATCAAAATGTTATTTTACTCAACAAGAGCTTCAATATAATCATGCCCCACCCCTGTGGGCCAGTGTCTAAAAGGTACATAAGTAGCTGTATGTCCACAGTGCGAAGATGACCATAACTGCACTTTCTCTTCTATGGATGACGTCAGGCTTTCTTTGACTACATTTCAGGGACCAAATGCATCTCCATGGTCCACATGCCCACACATATAGGCTAGTGTATAAGGGTATACAGGAAATAGATAGATTTGTTCCCAGTGCACAGCAGACCGTGTCTGGGCTTTCTTCGTCATAGATGATGTCACACCACGGCCCAGAAACTGTACTTTACATCATGAGCCCGTTCATCACCCACATACCCGGACCGACCGCAGTGATCGTCACGTGAATGGAAGTGACCTTTGACTGCGCATGCACACAAACAGTACCAGAAACACCATTACGCGCAGCGTCAAATGTCACTTCCGTTCACATGACTATCACTTGATGATGCGGCCCCTAGCAGTCAAAACAGGGGGAGGTAACTCCGTAAGTAGGTCAATGTGAACTTTTCTCACATTGGGAACACTAAGCTTTGTACGGCAACATGCCATTGGTGGAAAATTTACAGTGCATTGTGGGTTGGTAGGTGCATGCAAACTTCGGTCACTTTGAAAAAATCTGGATATGTCGCCAAAATTCGGAAAGATGGACTATGCATGAACCCATGGATTTTTTTTCGTGTGGAGCAAAGTATACGGCGTGGGTATTTAATCGATTTGGCTAGCGCTGTAGATTACGACTGGAGGGGTATCGGGCAGTTGGTTGACTTTAGTCGGTAAAGTCATGGTGCACATGCGCACTCGACAGCAATCAGTGGTCCAAGTGGGCTATGCAGGGTATAATATTGAAGAGCTCGTAGAATCAGACTGGCGTGTTTTTTAGTGGAAGCAACATCACAGTGCGCATGCGTAGTCGTGGAGTAGTAGAGAAAGGGTGTTTGGCTGGAAGATTTCAGCGAGTTGTGGGCCATCCGTGGTCCAAATGTGGCGTGGGTGATATTTTGCTGAAGCTCTTCTTGGCTACAGTCAGACTGAGGGTGAAACGCGAATATGCACTAGGAGAGTAGTGGTCGAGGGGCAGTTTTGGAGGTGCACATGTCCGTTTTTCCGGATTTTTTTTACAACCTACCCTGATTCTTTTTAAGTCTGACATTTGCATGCCTCCGTAATCCCTCCGCACATGCGAGGCCATACTGACATACTTGGGCCTTCAATATGATACCCTGCATTTGCCATTATGTTGGACATAGTGCTGGAGATAGTGTCGGGGATGCTAAGAGTCACAGGCTCACGTGACCGAGATTGACCTTTGACGTAATGATGTTTGTGTGCATGTGCAGGGTCAAGGCCACTTTCGGTACCGTGATTTAGGGCCCTAGCTGCCAAAAGAGGAGGAGATCGTAGCACCGTAAGTAGGTCAATGCGACCTTTTCTCAGCATTCTAGTATCTGGTGCCCGACACTATCTCCAGCATGATGACAAGAGGGATTTCCTATTACGTCAGCATGACGTCGCAATTGCTGTGCATGTAGCCTACGTATGCGCTCATATACAAAATCATCCCAAGAAAATCATCCCGAATAGTACAAACGAGAACCATCCATTGTGCCAGAAATGACTCGTAAGCGGAGAAGTTTTGAAAGCATCAAATAGCTTGATACTCGCCCCAGTACTCTAAAATATAATTAGATTGAAATTTCAATCTATCAGATTGGAATTAGTCTATTCCAATCTATCAAAATTTACTGCAACAGTTTCATGTTGATCTTTCAGCTTGTTTAAGTAAGCTATCCACTGTAGCTTCATCGAAGCCTAACAAAGATGGCTGCCAGGTTACACTTCTCTTTGCTAAGCTCCTGGGATTATGATCTGTATTAGTGTATTTTGTGATAGTTCACCAGTAACTATTATACAGTATGGTGTCTAAACTTATCAACTAACAAGTGACAGATATGGTACCCCTTAAACAGAGTTAGTTTGGACATACTGTGGAAAAAAGTTCACATGCAGTGATCAGCTTGACCTGAAAAAATTCAAAATGGAGGATACCATCAACTTACTGCTTGAATCTGGTTCTTTCCCTGGTTTCACTCAAGAAGATATTGTACAGCCTGACAAAGTGGACAATATGGATTTCACCCAGATAGATGATGAGGAAAATAAGGTTACATTCAACAGTATTAAACCAGTAGATTTAAGCACCCTAGACCCTACAAGATGTGCCCTAACAAAGAATGGATGCCCTGAAGATCTGGTTACATCAACACCTCTACATGCTGAAAGCCCAGGGACACAAGCTACAGGCATTGCCACACTCAGCATGGCCTCTCTAAGCACTTCACAGGTACAGGAGTGCAGTAAATTAGACAGTTGGTCCCTGTCTTACCTCCCCGGAGCACAGTCTTGTGGCTGTGAAAAGTGTTTTTGGAATCTTGTAAAGGACAAGGAAGACCTCCTACTACAGGTGTTTACTCTAAGGGAACAAGTACAACAATTAAAATCTGAAATACATGAAGCAAAACAGTGCAAAGTGAATGAGGGAAGTGTTAATATCTCCACAGACAGTTACAGTGGTTCTGTAAAATGTACAGCTCAGACAACAGAGGCACCAAAAGATCCCCCAGCTGTGTTAGACACACAGATTAGAGAGGACAGGGTTGTAAATCACAATGCTGATATGGTATCAGTCCCTGATGTTTGCACAAAATCACAACTGAAGTCACAAACAGCAGTGGGTAGGCCCATACCTACTATAATAACCAGGGAACCCAAACACACACCTCCAACTGTAAATGTACACTATACTGAAACACTGCCACCTGTTCATGAAGGGCCATCAAAGAGACCAACGCTAATTATTGGTACATCAATAATCCAGGGCATAAGAACAAAGGGTCTACAGGCAGGGACCAGAGTGATGACACTTCGAGGAGCCAGGATTGTGGATGTTATAAAAAAACTTTCTGAACTTGACCTCACTTTGTATGGCTCAGTGATGTTAAAAGTTGGCACCAATGACTGTCAAAAGTATTCAGCTGATGACCTCGTATCAGATTATGACTCCCTCCTCAACCTAATCTATGATGCCTCACCCACCACAGACATTGTTATATCTGGAATATGCCCAAGAATGGACTCCAGACCAATATCTGAGTTCATCTCCACCGTGAATAAGGAACTTAAATACCTTGCTGACTACTATGAGCTTACATACATTGACAATGAGTCATCTTTCCAACTAAACAATGGAAGGCTAAATCGCGAAATGTTGGTTGGAGATGGCCTACACCTTAGCGAAAAAGGCACAACCATTATTGTGAAAAACATTAACAGGGTGATACCAATAATCAAGAGGAAGTCTCGTGCCACTGAGTTAACTGGAAACTCCACAAAGATCCAATGTTACCGATGTGGTGAACCCGGGCAGATGGAGACTTCATGTTGGCACAAACACCCCCCTCACTTGCCGGAAGTGCAAACGGAATGGCCATAAAGAAAAACATTGTCATCAAGAATGAGAAGATGGCAAGGTGCTTCATATGGCTGCCGTGATATCTGACTCTAAGCTTATTTCACAGACTATCTCACATGTATCTGGACTACCTAGTGCTGATTTAATGGATGGAAGTGACAGATGCTTTTCACATGTAAACCGCTTTGATATATTTGAAACACTGTGCCCAGAGTGCAACTGTTTATCCTGCCAGTGTTGCCTAGGAAATCAGAAATATGATTGCTCTGATCCCACACAACCTTTATCATCCTTGAGTCGTGTGAGGTGTGCTTGTACCAATTGCTACCATGTGAATTTGAATACATGTACACATTCTCATGCTGGAAAAGCAAATACAAAAAAACTGTCATCTAGTAATAACCTTCCATTAGTAACTTCTAGTCTATGTGGAAATGTTAGTCATAACTTTAACTGTGTTAATATGCATCCTGATTGTACTGAAGATTTTTTACATCTATACTTGACCACTTGTGCTATTTTGTTTACAGTTTTCAGGAATTACAAAGACTGCAATGTGCTAGCTTGAATGTATCAAATAGTGACTCCCTTAGTGATATAACATTCTTATGTGGTAGTGAAGATAGTGAAGTGAGCTTGGATGATGTTGATAAAATGTTTCAGCTGAAACAGAAGGGCCTTAAAATTTTGCATCATAATA
>JAVTVY010051592.1:0-25810 GCA_036873755.1 Hanleya hanleyi | reverse complement strand
TAACTGATCGATGAGATATGTAACTGATCGATGAGATATGTAACTGATTGATGAGATATGTAACTGATCAATGAGATATGTAACTGATCGATGAGATATGTAACTGATTGATGAGATATGTAACTGATCGATGAGATATGTAACTGATCGATGAGATATGTAACTGATCAATGAGATATGTAACTGATCGATGAGACATGTAACTGATCGATGAGATATGTATCTGATTGATGAGACCTGTAACTGATTGAGGAGATATCTAACTGATCGATGAGATATTTAACTGATCGATGAGATATGTAACTGATTGTTGAGATATCTAACTGATTGAGGAGATATCTAACTGATCGATGAGATATTTAACTGATCGATGAGATATGTAACTGATCGATGAGATATGTAACTGATTGAGGAGATATCTAACTGATCAATGAGATATGTAACTGATCGATGAGATATGTAACTGATCGATGAGATATGTAACTGATTGATGAGATATCTAACTGATTGATGGGATATGTAACTGATTGATGAGATATGTAACTGATCGATGAGATATGTAACTGATCGATGAGATATGTAACTGATTGATGAGATATCTAACTGATTGATGAGATATGTAACTGATTGATGAGATATGTAACTGATCGATGAGATATGTAACTGATCGATGAGATATGTAACTGATTGATGAGACCTGTAATTGATTGATGAGATATCTAACTGATCGATGAGATATTTAACTGATCGATGAGATATGTAACTGATTGATGAGACCTGTAACTGATTGATGAGATATGTAACTGATCGATGAGATATGTAACTGATCGATGGGATATGTAACTGATTGATGAAACCTGCAACTGATTAATGAGATATGTAACTGATTGATGAGATATGTAACTGATTGATGAAATATTTAACTGATTGATGAGATATGTAACTGATCGATGAGATATGTAACTGATCGATGAGATATGTAACTGATTGATGAGATATGTAACTGATTGATGAGATATCTAACTGATCGATGAGATATGTAACTGATTGATGAGACCTGTAACTGATTGATGAGATATCTAACTGATCGATGAGATATGTAACTGATTGATGAGATATGTAACTGATTGATGAGATATCTAACTGATTGATGAGATATGTAACTGATTGATGAGATATGTAACTGATCAATGAGATATGTAACTGATCGATGAGATATGTAACTGATCGATGAGATATGTAACTGATCGATGGGATATGTAACTGATTGATGAGATATGTAACGGATATAACTGATCGTTGAGATATACATCTGATTGATGAGATGTCTAACTGAGAGTTTTCGACATTTCAGATTAACATGGCAGACAAGCAGAAAGATACCGATGAGGTAAGTGCCATTTACCTGTAATGTGTGCTTTGTCTCGGGTTAATATTGTCGAGATGGGTCTGATACAGAGAGGGGCAATTAGTGGGATACATTTTAAGCAGTCGGATATAAGCTCTTTGATTGAAAATAATAGCGGTTTTGAAATCTGTGTTTTCAATTAAACTATGATTATGTCGGTTTATCCAACATCGGCCAGACTATGCATTTATTTCTATTTGTCAATTAGCATTTATGACAGTCTTAAAGCTTGCGTATATACATAAATGATTGGTGAAGGCCGTGGCGACGTTTGATGTAGTGATCTCTTACTAGTTGATAACATCATAGTTACGTATTACCGATTATTTGAGTGATTCCCAACAGTTGATAACATCATAGTTAGAGGTTACAGTTTATTTGAGTGGTCCTTAATAGTTGGTAGCATCACAGATACAAGATACCGTTGATTTGAGTGATCCTAATTGTTGATATCAGTAGTATACAGCGCGCATATAGGCCCCCATTGACGTGACCTTTGACCTTTGCGTCAGCCAATCAGAAGCGCGTATTTTGACCTCGTCTGTATGCCTTGGTTCTGGGGTTTTTCCATCAGGGGGAGTGCATGACCTTGGATCATGTTTAGACATGTTAGGGGTTCCTCCGTGGTCATGCGGTTTGGCGGTGATGCGGTCTGCCTCCGCGGAGAAAAAGTAGTCCCCAAACTTCAAATACGCTGCATGGTCCGATTGGGTCGTATGAGGTATCAATGTGAAGCATTCGTGATGGCGCATCCACTGGGATGGGTGTGACGTGGAACTGACGCCATTCTGCGCATGCGCAGTAGACAAAGTGTATGGAAATAGACGTTTTTGGGTCTAGGTGGGCCACTATTGGTCCTATGGAGTCGTATGAGGTATCACTGTGAAGTATTCGTGAAGGAGCATCGCAGGGGATGGGTGTGACGTGGAAATGACGTCATTCTGCGCATGCGCAGTAGACAAAGTGTATGGAAATAGACGTTTTTGGGTCTAGGTGGGCCACTATTGGTCCTATGGAGTCGTATGAGGTATCACTGTGAAGTATTCGTGAAGGAGCATCCGAGGGGATGGGTGTGACGTGGAAATGACGTCATTCTGCGCATGCGCAGTGCACAAAGTGTATGGAAATAGACGGTTTGGGGTCGAGGTGGGCCACTATTGGTCAGATGGAGTCGAATGAGGCATCAATGTAAAGCAGTCGGGAGGGAGCATCCGCTGGACTAGTGTGTCGTCCGTGTTCAACATTCTGCGCATGCGCAGACAGGGAATTGTGAGAAAAGTGCACTGGAAGGAACGTTTTGGGGGCGATCGGGGCCCCTAATGGTCCGATGGGGTCGAGTGAGGTATCAATGTGAAGCATTCGTGAAGGAGCTTCCGACTGGATGGATGTGACGTAAAACTGACGTCATTCTGCGCATGCGCAGTATACCAAGTGTATGGAAATAAACATTTTGGGGGCGACATGGGTCACTATTGGTCCGATGGAGTCGTATGAGGTCTTGTTTTGAAGCTCTCCTGAAGCAGGATCCGACTGGGTCAATGTATCATCCGTGTTCAATTGTCTGCGCATGCGCAATCTGGTCGTAGTATAGAAAGCATGCGTTTTGGGGATGCGTGGGGGTGTGTTTGGGGTACTAAACCACTATGGGTCCTTGGTTGTCGTTTGGTGGTGTAGGTTCTGCGCAAGTGTGTGATGTGACTTCCGGTTTCACTAAAACTACCTCCGAACACAGAAGAGTTCCAATTTTCCCTTAGGGTCCGGATTTTTCATCCGGGTTTTCTCCCGGCCCGTCCCGGCCGCAGCGCGCGCGAGTTATCCGGCCGCACGCCTGCGCGGCATCACCGGAAGTGCGCGGGTGAATTTCGGGTCAAAAGTTCAAAGGTCACATCCAGGTCAAAAGGTCAAAGGTTTCCCTTCCGTTTAGGTTCGGCCCTCTCCGGGCCAATAGATAGCCTTTATCCACCCATGGAATGCACAGGGTCTCCCACAATATCGCCAGCACTATTCCCATGTTAAATCAGTTTTCCCCAGAACCGTATTGGCACGAAAAAATACATGAAACCACGGAACTTATAGTAATAAACAGTAAACTGCTTCTGGTAAGTTGTGCAACTGAACCTCTTGGTGGTTTACAGAGTGTCAGATGAAACGGCCAGGCCGCTTCCCGTTTATAGCACGCTTGCTGGTGATCTGTTTTTAGTACACTCAGTTCATTTACCTTCAACTCGAGGATCGAGATGTACTGGTGTACAACTGAGCCGTATTGCGCGCGCGCGCACGTACGTGTGTGTTTGTGTGTGTTGGTGTGTGTAGGAGTGTGTGTGTGTGTGTGTGGGCAGTGGATTTTATACCCGGGACCTTGTCAATATCCGGGTTTCCCAGTGGGTTTTTCCCGTCGTCCCTCCGTCTTCCATCCGGGTACTGTGGCTTTACATCCGGGTGTTTCCATGTTTATTGTCACGTGACCGGAAATGACCTTTAACCGCTGACATGAGCTTTAACTTTTAACCTTTTAACCTTTAACATCCGCATGTAAGCACACCCATAGCGATTCCTCCAGCGTGGATGGAGATGTGATGGAGGGGATAATAAAAGGATTGACCTGTAATCTTTGTTGTTGTTGTTGCTCTCTTTTTGGACTACTCCCGTAGAGCTACGTATAGGTGCGCATGTGTGACATGGTCTATAAAACACGTCCCTCTGGATCCCACACCCCCATTCCAACGGTTGCAGAGCCATGACGGAGACCCATCCCTATGCGACTCGCATTTTACAGCATGCGACCGTGGTTAATTCACTCACGGATTACCGAGCAGTGGTTCGGTCCATATTTGCAGATGGTGACGACAACGAGGGGCGACGACAGATCCTGAAACAGTTCACAGAAGCAGTCCTCGACAGAGTGCACTCGATGTAGCGGTGTGCTATCACTCACCACTACTGGACTATGACAGCCATCCTTGATGCCCGGACTATGGACCACGAGCGCTCACGCCGGAACCAGCGACGGCTCGTTGGCCTAGTAATGGTCTTTGCCCTATTGACCCTGACGCTGTGGCAATGACAACGACAGAAAACGAACGGCTCTTCAGAGCCTTCACAGATGCGCTTATGTGCAACCGATATATACGAGGGTCAGTCACAGTGTGCGTCATTCACCGATCGTCATTG
The DNA here is from genome assembly GCA_036873755.1 of Hanleya hanleyi. Classification (NCBI taxonomy): domain Eukaryota; kingdom Metazoa; phylum Mollusca; class Polyplacophora; order Lepidopleurida; family Hanleyidae; genus Hanleya; species Hanleya hanleyi. Next base: position 21,231 of record JAVTVY010051592.1, on the reverse strand, counting down.
CGTCAACCATGTCACCGAGGGACCTGACCATAAATATGAGCGACAGTCAGAGTGTGTGTCATTCACCGTTCGTCATTGGGTCGACCATGTCACCAGTCCTACGAGCCATCCTTCCCCTTACACCCCGGGTGGGGTTACACGTCTATGAAGATAAAGTCACCATCGTTGAAGACCGTGGAGATGTTTGCTGGTCGCGCTCTGAGACCGTGTCGAATACGGTTACGCTACACCTTGACGGCTGGTCCAAATTTAAACGGGTGTTGAGCGGTGAGCTCGACGGAAACCTCATCCACATAGACAATGCCATCTACGTACACCTTGGACCCTTCTTCCCACGCCTGGGCCGTTATCAAGACCCTACGCGAGGCTTCACCCTACACCCCGATCTGTGGACAGAAAGTGGTGCCTATCGTGGACCAGCTGTTTACACCGGACGAGTTGGGCTGGGCTCGTGCCCTAAGTGAAGCGGCGGCAGAGCTCAACGAACAAATTACCAAACCCAGCGATGAAGCGGAGGCAGACGACGATGCCATTGATTATCCGGCTAGACCGTCAGCCTAGTGACATGACCACCCGATCCTTTGATCTCGTCATAATTCTCCCTATAAATACGAGAGACAGTCAGATCTTGTACCATTCACGTACTGACCATGACAGAGCATATAATACGGGCGTATCTCAGTTTGACCCTCGAAGTTTTCCTGCACGTCTATGCGGATAAGGTCGATATCATGGAGGAGGTGGGAGACATATGTGATGCAGACCCTACACAACCGTGCCCGGCTAACATTCGTCTGTCCCGGGAGGGCTGGACCAAATTCAAACGGGTGTTGTCTGGTGAACAGGACGGCGATCTCATCCACTTGTGTCACGATGTGTACATCCGACGCGGCCCCTTCTTTGCTCAATTGGCTCGGCTAGATGGTGGTACAGTGCATTTTACCCTTCACCCTGTTCTATGGTCTGCATTGGAAGATGCCGAGGCAGATGTGGATCAAGTGCTCACGGATTAAGAGCGGTCATCAGACGAGTTGGACTGGTCATTTACCATGGACAATGTGCTGACAGAAGCCAACGAAGAAAATCCGAAATAAATTCCGGCCCAAGATATACCCTATATAAATAAACGATAGAGCCAGGGTCCATCATCATTTGTCACCATGAAGAGCTGGGAGAAGGTGTTGGATAACTTATACTACACTCCCGACAGTCCGGCGGCCTATAGTGCATTGTCGGCTCTCTATCGAGCGGCCAAACCCCAGGGGATACAATGTGCCCATGTCCGAGATTGGTTAAACAAATAAGACACCTATACCTTACATCGATCTGTCCGTCCCCATTTTCTACGGAACCGGTAAACGTGGGTGGTATAGATGCCAAATGGCAAGAGGATTTGGTCGATATGAGCGCCTTTGCCAAACACAACGATGGGAATCGTTATATCTTGACGTGCATAGATATCCTGTCGAAGTATGCGTGGGTGGTACCCATCCGGACGAAAACGGGAGCGAATCTCATAGCGGCGTTCAAGGATATCTTCAAGACCGGGCGCAAACGCTTGTATTTGCAAACCTACGGAGGCACGGAATTCCTCAACAGACCGTTCCAACAGTTTCTGAAAGCACAGAAGGTGGTTTTCTTCCATACGTACAACGAGACCAAGTTTCCGTTGTGGAAAGGTTCAATAGGACATTCAAAGGCCGCATGTATAAATATTTCACCTATAAGAATACAAGGCGGTACATAGATGTTCTCCCGAAACGCAATGAAGCCCAAGTCCGGCGTGTCTTGCACCCCAGGCAATCGCAGCGAACGCCGAAGGAGGTGTTCAAGGTCGGGGACCCTGTACGAATCAGTAAAGTCAAAGGTCAATTTGAGAAAAGTTACTTGCCCAACTGGAGCGATGAGCACTTTCTGATTAAACGCCGCCTACCCCGACAGCAGCGAGCCTATGAACTGGAAGATCTTCCAGGGGAACCGTTGCTAGGGACGTTTTACGAGACGGAATTACAGTCTGTCGTAAAAACAAAGCAAGACTACTACACGGCGGAGCAGATTTTGAAAACCGAGCGACGCCGTGGCAAACTGTTTCGTTTCGTGAAATGGCAAGGCTGGCCCAGTTCCTTCAATTCCTGGGTCGCGGCCAACCAGGTGAAACGACTATAAAGCGACACCACTACCGTCATCCTTCATTCCACGTTCGACCATGAACACGGCGCCTCCCAAAACGCGCAAAGCGCAAGTGGGCTTTGTGGTGATAGTGCTAATCCTACTAAGTGTGTTGTACGGAGGAGTGTTTAACGACGTAGCCTATCTCAGCACTCTACTTCACCAACTTAGAACTCCCGCTGTGAGTGGCAGTCAAACCAGTCTACAGACTTTATCTACACCAGTCAACCCCGTGATCGAAACGAGCCCAGTCATCACTACCACACCACGTGTACAAGCCACATCGAGCTCCACACCGAGTATACAGTCCACATCGAGCTCTACACCAAGTACACCCAGTACGTCTCAACACCCATCGGATTTCATCACTCACAGTGAACGCCCATCGACAACGGCCACCGACGTTGTTGTTGTACCCACCATCACCCCAGTTCACTCTTACCAAATTTACAAGAGCGGGTTACCACGACAGCGGATACACCTCCAACCATGGACCCTCGGTGGCAGCATCTCTTCACTTGCGTCATCGCAGGACCGACGGGCTCCGGCAAAACGCACTTCGTCAGGAAGCTCCTTCAACACGCCGACAGCATGATCACCCCACCCATTGCCCGAGTCGTGTGGTGTTACGGAGAATGGCAGGCAGCGTATGCAGCAATGTCCCACATCATGTTCGTGGAAGGCCTACCCAACCTGGCCGATTTGGAACCGGATACTTTAGTGGTTCTGGATGATCTCATGGCGGAGACGGATGCGCGGGTCACCCAACTCTTTACCAAAGGCAGCCATCATCGACGGCTCAGCATCATCTACATTGTGCAGAATCTGTTCAGTAAAAACAAAGAACATCGGAACATCAGCTTAAATGCCCACTACCTGGTGGTCTTCAAAAATCCGGGAGATACCGCTCAACTGCTGCACCTGGCGAGACAGTTGTATCCGGGCCGCACACCGTTTGCGTTGGAAGCCTTTAAAGATGCGACAACCCCTCAGCACGGGTATATGCTCTTCGACCTCAAGCAATCCACCCCCGATCACCTTCGACTAGGGACCGAAATCTTTCCCGGAGAGACCCACCACGTGTATATGCAAAAATAATGTAAACACGCCCACTGTGGCACCCCCAGCTTGGGTGTGTGTTTGATGATGAGGATAATAAAAGAATTAATACCAGATCATGGTTGACTTTGTCTCTGTTCAATAATCAGGAAGTAGGTAGATAAAAAGGAGAGATTTGTGGGTTCTAGCATTAGTTGTACATGATGTCTGCGCGAGTACGGAAGCACGCCCCGACGCTCCGTGTATTGAAGACGGCCCCACCCGAGTTGGTCCGAACCATTGTACGCGGTGCGGACCCTGACCGTGTACGCTGTCTGTGCGATCGGGTACAACCTGTTAAAAGGCAACGTACCACTGACTCCGGCTCAGAAGACCAAGTTGGCCAAGCATAAGACAGGTCTCCGAACCCTAATCCAGAAACGAGTCTCTCAAACACAAAAGAAAAAGGTGTTACAGAAAGGCGGCTTTCTCGGGGCCATCTTAGCACCGCGCTGGGCCTGGATGCAGCGGACCCAGCAATCGCCGAGTGGCCCACTACCTTCTTGGGAAGCCGAGTGGGAACGCGAGTCACCCCCCAAAACACCACAACGACGGGCAACTTATTTTCACTCCTTTAAAAAACTACCCTTGATCAAGACACCCCACATCTCCAGAGCCGTGACACGTAGCAAGTCACCACGACAACACGACGCCGGACACAACCGCCCAAGGCCTGGAACACGTATTAAAACCAACAGTCGCCATGTTTTACCTCACCCTACCCAGTAACAGTTCGCTGGATGTGTTTCCTGACAACACCTTGGCCAAGTACGTAACCCAATTACCGCAACCGTTGCATTTACCTGGACGATGGGAGTGTGGCGTCGTGGATATCCAATACCCTTACTCATGGTACAACGTGCGAGCCAATGAAGTGTGGTACGAGGTGACCTACGAAGGGAAAAACACCCGACTCACCCTCCCCGAAGGCCAATACGATACCCCCAAGGAGTCATGCAGGGGCTGACAAGACTGTTGTATTATAAGGCTCTACGGAAGGTCACGGATACTTCAACACCCGACAAATCATTTCTCTTCAAGAATCACGTGGACTTCGATTACAACGCACACAACGACAAGGCACAGATCCTCCTCACCGCCAACGTTAGTGTCGTACTGAGTCCTATCCTACAGCAAATGCTGGGTCTCGCTCACCCGACCTACACGGGTCCTTCCGAGGACCATGGCCAGTTCCCGATGGATATGAAGTCGGGTATGTACGGACTCTACATCTACTCGGACGTGGTGGACAACCACATCGTGGGCGATATCAACAAACCTCTGTTACGGGTGGTCCCCATTAAAAAGACGTATGGAGATCAAGTCACCCACAGTTTCACCCACATGCTCTACCTACCCGTACGACAAACCGACATCAACACTATCACGGTGGATATAAGTGATGACACGGGACGACCGGTCACATTCGAACGCGGGAAAGTGGTGGTGACACTTCATTTCTGACAAGCACGTGCTTCCCACTTTGTATAATGAAGGTGCCTTACGAGTGCGATGCACGCAGCTATATGGACTATTATGCCCAACAGGCCGGGGGTAGCCTTCCGGTATTTGCAGGTGCACGCATGCAACGAGGACATGGGCTGGGGAACATACTCGACAGCATCGTCAAAACGTTCCTGCCCTTGGTGACGCGTGGGGTGAAAGCGATCGGCAAACAAGCGGTACGCAGTGGACTGCAAGTCGCCGGTGATGTCTTGGGTGGCACGGCACCCAAAGAAGCCTTGAAACGGCGGGCCAAAGAAGCGGGAGGTGTCTTGGTGGCCAAAGCACAACGCACCGTAGGGAATAAAAGAGCTGCACCAACGAGACCACGCACCAGTCGACGACCGACCCAGCGACGACGCACATCGAAGACCCAGGATACGTTATTCCACGCAGAGTCCTGTCCCTCCACGAACAGTGAATTTGATTTGTGGACCGTCCCGCCCACACAGACCAGTGCCGAATATGGATTATGGGTGGAGCATCTCCCGCTCTCCAGCATCAACGAAACAGGGCCCATCGACTTCACTATCAGTAATGCAGATACGGCCTATGTGGATTTATCCCATACATACTTGTATGTGAAAGCCAAGGTCGTCAATGGGGATGACTCCAGAATCGTCCAAGCTGCAACGGTGGGCCCGACGAATCTCTGGCTACACTCTATGTTTCAACAGGTGGATATTTTTATCAGCGACAAACTCATCAGTGACTCGACCAACACGTACCCCTATCGAGCCTCCATCGAGACACTGTTGTCGTATGGACGAGAGGCTAAAGAATCTCAGCTGACAGCCGCTTTATTCTACCAGGACACAGCCGAGCACATGGACACGGTGGACAATGTGGGATATAACAAACGGAAGGCTTTAACCGCGAACGGCGTCTCGGTGGATCTCATGGGTCGACTTCACGCACACCTCTTCATGCAAGACCGGTACCTCTTGAACAAGATCCTCATCAAAATCCGACTGATACGGGCGCCTCCGAGCTTCGTCTCGATAGCCACTACATCTACTCGGACGTGGTGGACAACCACATCGTGGGCGATATCAACAAACCTCTGTTACGGGTGGTCCCCATTAAAAAGACGTATGGAGATCAAGTCACCCACAGTTTCACCCACATGCTCTACCTACCCGTACGACAAACCGACATCAACACTATCACGGTGGATATAAGTGATGACACGGGACGACCGGTCACATTCGAACGCGGGAAAGTGGTGGTGACACTTCATTTCTGACAAGCACGTGCTTCCCACTTTGTATAATGAAGGTGCCTTACGAGTGCGATGCACGCAGCTATATGGACTATTATGCCCAACAGGCCGGGGGGAGCCTTCCGGTATTTGCAGGTGCACGCATGCAACGAGGACATGGGCTGGGGAACATACTCGACAGCATCGTCAAAACGTTCTTGCCCTTAGTGACGCGTGGGGTGGAAGCGATCGGCAAACAAGCGGTACGCAGTGGACTGCAAGTCGCCGGTGATGTCTTGGGTGGCACGGCACCCAAAGAAGCCTTGAAACGGCGGGCCAAAGAAGCGGGAGGTGTCTTGGTGGCCAAAGCACAACGCACCGTAGGGAATAAAAGAGCTGCACCAACGAGACCACGCACCAGTCGACGACCGACCCAGCGACGACGCACATCGAAGACCCAGGATACCTTATTCCACGAAGAGTCCTGTCCCTCCACGAACAGTGAATTTGATTTGTGGACCATCCCGCCTACACAGACCAGTGCCGAATATGGATTATGGGTGGGGCATCTCCCGGTCTCCAGCATCAACGAAACAGGGCCCATCGACTTCACTATCAGTAATGCAGATACGGCCTATGTGGATTTATCCCATACATACTTGTATGTGAAAGCAAGGTCGTCAATGGGGATGACTCCAGAATCGTCCAAGCTGCAACGGTGGGCCCGACGAATCTCTGGCTACACTCTATGTTTCAACAGGTGGATATTTTTATCAGCGACAAACTCATCAGTGACTCGACCAACACGTACCCCTATCGAGCCTACATCGAGACACTGTTGTCGTATGGACGAGAGGCTAAACAATCTCAGCTGACAGCCGCTTTATTCTACCAGGACACAGCCGAGCACATGGACACGGTGGACAATGTGGGATATAACAAACGGAAGGCTTTCACTGCGAACGGTGCCTCGGTGGATCTCATGGGTCGACTACACGCAGATATGTTCATGCAAGACCGGTACCTCTTGAACAAGATCCTCATCAAAATCCGACTGATACGGGCGCCTCCGACCTTCGCCTTGATGGCCACTAACGTAGAGGGCATGCAGCTGACTATAAGATTGTCATCCAAGACGCAGTCCTGTATGTCCGAAAAGTGAAACCGAATCCAGCCGTTCAATTGGGACACATGAAAGCCTTGGAAACAAAACCAGCCCAGTAACCTATCCGACGTGTACAAACCAAAGTGTTCTCTGTGCCTGCTGGAAATATGAGCGCCAACAAAGAAAACCTGTTCCTGGGGGAACTACCCAAACGATTGATCCTGGTCTGTGTGGAAAATACCAGTTTCGGGAAAGCTTACCCAGAGAACCCGTTTGACTTTCAACATTTCGGTATCACTTTTGTGGCCCTGCATGTGAACGGACAACAGGTCCCAGCCACGGCCTTAATACCGAACTTTGGGCGCGGGAATTTCATTCAAGCCTATCAGAGCCTGTTTACAGCCACCGTTCAAATCAACCAGGACGAAGGGAATATGATCAGTCGGGAGGACTACGCTAACGGGGACACGTTGTTCTGTTTCGATCTGACCCCCACCTTAGAGAACGACCATCAGCTGGCCCTGGCCAAGCAAGGCAATTTACGGTTGGAAATCCACTTTGCACGAGCCCTCGGGACCACCGTCAATGTGATCTGCTACGCCGAGTTTGACAACATCATTCAAGTGGAGAAGGCGCGCAACGTCCTGTGTGACTTTTCCACCTAACATGGATGCAGACCAGATAACCACCGTGCTGAAGAATGACCCAGGAACTCGTATGGTCTTTCAAGGGTGTTCGCCCGAGATGTGTTCCCATTACAACACATATAAGGGAAGTGACCGTATGTATTCTGCTGCATACGTTCTCAACACGGACCTGATGGATCGGCCCGATGAACATTGGATGGCCGTGTACTTGACAGAACAGGAGGGCGAATACTTTGACGCGTACGGCCTGCCACCCCTCCATCCCGATTTAACAGACTTCATGGATCAAGGCACAAAGACGTGATGTTGGAACAGTCAAACGTTGCAAAGCCTGACCAGTAGCGTGTGCGGACAATACTGCTTGTTTTACCTGTACCATCGATGCCGGGGAAGGACCGTATTTACCATCGTACAGATGTTTGACGAATACCCCAAGGCCGAGGACCGCGATGTACTCGTATATGAATGGGCCGCTGACCATTTTAATGTACAAGCCCCGTTCTGGGCTTACGTTCTTTCACGAAAAGCCCCCCTGTTCTGGGCTTAAGTTCTATCGATTTCAATGTACAAGCCCCCTGTTCTGGGCTTAAGTTCTATCGATTTCAATGTACAAGCCCCCTGTTCTGGGCTTCAGTTTTCACGTGGTTGTTCTCACGTTGTTGTTGTTCACTGAATAAAAAAACAAAATGAGATCTCACCAAAAAAACCTGTCTTGTGTGTATTCCATGTGAGCATAAAACAAGCGGTCGTGAAGTCTATAACAGACATGTGGAGATTCAGTCAAACTGGCCTTGAACACCGTTGAGAAAGTAGCCAATCAGTGGCCTAGGATGGGGCAAAATGTAACCCATCAATGTCCAGAAAACAATGCAAGAGCACTGCAGTAAAATAGAGAGCCAATGAAATCAGCCCACAGACCAAGTACATGTTTTGGTCTAGGTTAAGAGCGGGCATTCCAGCACAAAAATTTTGACGAGGAGTTACAAGTTACAAGAGCAACAAGTGGAGTGAAAAAAACTATAGAGGTTCGAGTTGCGGGTAAAGACCAGGAAGACGGCGAGTGGAGACTGGTCCAACACCTATGGATTAATTTTATTACTATAAGTTCCATGGTTTGATGTATTTTTTCGTACCATTACCACTATTTTACTGCAGTACTCTTGCTTTGTTTTCTGGACATTCATTGTAGAGGTTCGAGGTGTGGGAAAAGACCAGGAAGACGGCGAGTGGAGACTGGTCCAACACCTAAAGGTTAAGTTTATTACAATAAGTTCCATGGTTTCATGTATTTTTTCGTGCCAATGCGGTTCTGGGAAAAACTGAGGGTTCCCCACTGGCCATTTAACATGGATAAATAGATGGTAATATTGTCGGAGACCTTCCTCTATACATGGATGCTTCGGAAGGATGGATAAAGGCTATCTATTGTCCCGAAGAGGGCCGGGCATTGCCGGAGATGACCGGACATTTCCATCCACCAGGGGTACCACCAAACCACGTGACCTGGGCACTTCCGGTGATGCCGCGCTGCGTCCGGGCCGGGCCGGGCCGGGGGAAAACCCGATGGAAAATCCGCACCCTACGTCTAAGGGAAAATTGGAACTCTTCTGTGTTCGGAGGTAGTTTTTGTGAAACCGGAAGTGACGTCACACACTTGCGCAGAACCCACACCACCAAACCACATCCATGGAACCATAGTGGGTTAGTACCCCAAACACACCCCCACGCACCCCCAAAATACTGCTTTCTCTATTACGACCAGACTGCGCATGCGCAGACTATCGAAGACGGATGATACAGTAGTCCAGTCGGATGCTACTTCACGAAAGCTTCAAAATAAGACCCCATACGACTCCATCGGACCAATAGTGACCCATGTCGACTCCAAAATGTCTATTTCCATACACTTAATATACTGCGCATGCGCAGAATGACGTCAGTTTTACGTCACATCCATCCAGTCGGATGCTCCTTCACGAATGCTTCACATTCATACCTCACTCGACCCCATCAGACCATTAGGGGCCCGGGTCGCCCCCAAAACGTTCCTTCCAATGCACTTTTCCCACAATTCCCTGTCTGCGCAAGCGTAGAATGTTGAACCCGGACGACACACTAGTCCAGGGGGATGCTCCCTCACGACTGCTTTACATTGATACCTCACTCGACTCCATCGGACCAACAGTGGCCCACCTAAACCCCAAAACGTCTATTTCCATACACTTTTTCCACTGCGCATGCGCAGAATGACGTCAGTTCCACATCACACCCATCTCCTCGGATGCTCCTTCACGAATGCTTCACAGTGATACCTCATACGACTCAATAGGATCAATAGTGACCCACCTAGACTCTAAAACGTCTATTTCCATACACTTTGTCTACTGCGCATGCGCAGAATGACGTAAGTTCCACGTCACACCCATCCCCTCGGATACTCCTTCACGACTGCTTCACAGGGATATCTGATACGACTCCATAGGACCAATAGTGACCCACCTAGACCCAAAAACGTCTATTTTCATACACTTTGTCTACTGCGCATGCACAGAATGACGTTAGCTCCACGTCACACCCATTCCGTCGGATGCTCCTTCACGACTGCTTCACAGTGATACCTAATGCGACTCCATAGGACCAATAGTGGCCCACCGAGACCCCAAAACGTCTATTTCCATACACTTTGTCTACTGGGCATGCGCAGAATGACGTCAGTTCCACGTCATACCCATTCCGTCGGATGCTCCTTCACGACTGCTTCACATTGATACCTCATACGACTCCATAGGACCAATAGTGACCCACCTAGACCCCAAAACGTCTATTTCCATACACTTTGTCTACTGCGCATGCGCAGAATGACGTCAGTTCCACGGCACACCCATCCCTCCGATGCTCCTTCACGAATGCTTCACAGTGATACCTCATACGACTCCAAAGGACCAATAGTGACCCACCTAGACCCCAACACGTCTTTTTCCATACACTCTGTCTACTGTGCATGCGCAGAATGACGTCAGTTTCACGTCACACCCATCCGCTCGGATGCTCCCTCACGACTGCTTCACAGTGATACCTCATACGACTCCATAGGACCAATAGTGACCCACCTAGACCCCAAAACGTCTATTTCCATACACTCTGTCTACTGTGCATGCGCAGAATGACGTCAGTTCGACGTCACACCCATTCCCTCGGATGCTCCTTCACGAATGCTTCACTACTTTTTCTCCGCGGAGGCAGACCGCATCACCGCCAAACCGCATGACCGTGGAGGAATCCCCTAACATGTCTAAACATGATCCAAGGTCATGCACTCCCCGTGATGGAAAAACCCCAGAACCAAGGCATACAGACGAGGTCAAAATACGCGCTTCTGATTGGCTGACGCAAAGGTCAAAGGCCACGTGATATGCAAATTTTTGAGGTCAATGGGAGTCTATATGCGCGCTGTATACTACTGATATTACCGTAGTTAGGTTACTGTTTATTTGAATGATCCCTAATAGTTGCAAATAATACCATAGTTACAGGTTACCATTTATTATCCACCACCAGATACCAGATGGATTTGCTTCGCCTGTCATTCCATGATTCTGTCATTCTGTCATTCCTGCCGTCACACTTTCCTTGTGACTGCATTAACCCTAGAATTATTTGTCTGATTGACATCAAACTTGGATAGTCGGGTTGTATGAGAGAGATGACTGGGACTGTTTTTCAGTAACCTGCGTAATACAATATGGCCGCCATGGCCGCCGAGGCCTTGGCCCAATTCAACCATGCTACCTAAGCTTATGACTGCAATAACTCAAAAATAATTTTGTCCGATTGACATCAAACTTGCACAGTGGGTTGGTATGAGTGAGAGAATGGCTGGGATTGTTTTTCAGCAACCTGCGTAATCCAGTTCGGTCGCCATGGCCTTGATCTCTGTTCAACCATGCAAATAAGCTTGTGACTGCAGTAACTAAAAAGCTATTTGTCTGTTTGACATCAAACTTGGAAAGTGGGTTCGTATGTGCGAGAGGATGGCTGGGATTGTTTTCCGGCAACCTGCGTAATCCAATATGGCCGCCGAGATCTTGACCCTCTTCAGCCATGCGACCTAAGCTTGTGACTGTAATAACTCAAAAACAGTTTGTCCGATTGACATCAAATTTGACAGTGGGTTGGTACGAGCGAGGAAATGACTGGGATTGTTTTTCAGCAATCTGCGTGATCCAATATGGCCGCCGAGTTATTGACCCTATTCAGCCATGATATCTAAGCTTGTGACTGCAATAACTCGAAAACAATTTGTCAGATTGACTTCGAACTTGGACAGTAGGTTGGTATGAGTTGGCAATCCAATATTGCCATCATGGCCTTGACCTCCTGCTGAACCATGCTACGTAAGTTTGTAAAAGCAATTTGTCCAATTGACTTCTATGTTGGACAGTGGTTTTCTAAGAGTGAGACTATGGCTCCATGGGATTGTTTTTCACCCATTCGCATAGTCCATTATGGCCACCATATTGTGACTGCAATAACTAAAGAACGATTTCACCAGCTGACATTCGGTATAAGAGTAGCAATGGCTGCTTCCTTGTTTTCGGCAACCTTCATGACATGATCTACACATATCACACGTCGCTATTTACCATATTTCACACTGTTTACATTTCAGAAGTAAACTATCTCGTATTTTGAAACCCCCATTTCTTCATTAAAACTGATATAAACTGCCATATAATGTTTGCCATCATTCAATGTACAATTTTAAATACATTAAACATTTATGTGAACGATACCCAATAGATGGTCTTATTTAGCATACAAAATAGTATATATGAAGTAGTAGTAGTAGTACTAGCTACTAATTGTCTTATTGTAGAAGGCGAGTCTGGGAAGCACAGCATCCAAACAGGTTCGATCAGAAATAGCACGCCCAACTGGAGCAGGACCTTTGGCCTATTATCCAGGGGGACCAGGTACCAGCCAGGAGATAACTGTGGGGCAAGGTAAGGACTATGAACACATTGCTCATGAATCGATTCGCTGTAAGTGGTCGTATTCACGTGATGGTTATATAACTTTTCGATCGGATCCAAAGTAGGCCCACTTCAGTTAGATGGTTGTATACTGAATTGCTCAAGTACCGTATCGTAACATTTTCCCCAAAATAAGAATGTTATAAAGGACATGATCTCGCCTATGTCTCAGATGGTTGTTCTTCAATGTATTTGTCTTTACTACAATTAATCTAGCAATCACAGATTTCCAATTTAACAAGTAGACAACTTGCAGGTTTCGCATATTGTCTGATTATACTATCTTTCGTTTGGTCAACTCACACACACGTATCTTTGATCAGGGGCGGATCAAGTTTGCGGGATGCCACATGCGGTCCAGATTGTGAACGTTAGAGACTCGACTGGATTCCACGTAGGGACCAAGATCACAAAAAAGTATTACTACACGGGTATACCAGAAGAAGAGCATGGTAGGTCCAGTTTTCGTCAACTGTTGAGAGAAGTTTATGATGTCACCAGCGACAGATCACCCATTATGTCAACTATATTGTGTGTTTTATATCGGTGACTAGCTTCTAATGACAAACTTGGTGATTTGTCATGTACATATTTATTACCGTATCTGCAGCTTTGTGTCATAGGGCCACATCCGTTCATCGTATAAATTTAGGATGAACACGAAATGTTTGCTAACCAGGACTATATTTATTGTGACAAGCAAACAAAATCGTATAAAAGAATGTATCTAATGATGGTCGATAGTTGATGGAAGAATGCACTGTCCAAGCCTTTCTGTAGTTGATAAGCCCTAGGTCTAGACCTAAGTCCTGTATGAACAGCTACAAAACAAGTAGATCACAGGCGTCACTTTTGGTTCTTGTGGTGTTTTTAGAAATGTGCAGTCAGTAGGCCTATATTTGTCTGGGGGTCATGATTTCTTGTCAGTACGACGGCATCGTTTTCCGCCACGCTTTTAATTTGCGTTTGGATTTTCCAAACTAATGGTGTAATAGTAAATGCGTCTTATAGCAAAATCCAGTGTATGCGATCCGGGAACTAGTCGTCTCCTTTATCACTGACTCGCCTCCATACTACTCTATGAGTCACCTTGACACAATCCGTACAGTGTCCGAATTATCCGCCATGCAGGCTGACATTCATCAAGTTCACAGAGTGTCAGACTACGAACCCCGTACTCTCATCTACATGATATATACGTACAGTTTCCGAGGTTGGACATTATCCAAAGAATACAAATTTTAGCTGATCAGGATCACCTTCGCTCATAATTTTATTATCGAGATTGCGAGCCGTGAATTTATCCACATGTCTGCCATGATAACATCATATTTACTGTTCTATTAGTCCGGTGGCTTAAGGCCAGATTTTCACTTCATCGTGACAGAGTGGAATAAAGCACCAAATTTGGCACACGTGTCGTCAGTGGCACCGAGAACAATATCAGAAGGGGTGCCCCCGATTTCGAGGCCCAGGAGGCAATATGTGGCCCATTAGGGGCCCGGGGTCATTTTTGGCCTATAAATGGCAATTTTTATCTCAACAATTTTCAAAACATCATATATTCGCCATTTGTCAGGGTAAGAGTCTGAAAATTTCCACACTAATAGTGTTGGCAAACGTCTAGCGAGAAATGCAAAGTAATCCAAGATGGCCGCCATAATGACGTTACAGCTACGCCAGACCCAAATATGGTCAAATTTTAACGAATTTTCGATCCGAAATTTTGGATTATTATTTTTCAATTTTTTTTCTTGGTGTTAAGTATGCAGTAAATATTAGAAAATAATAATATATAACTGACTCAGATGGAATGGCAGCCCCTGACTGACCTTTGCCAAACTGGGTCATGTTGGACCAGATCCCTACTTATGCAACAAATTCGTTGGGGCTACCATACAATGAAACCCGTGACTGGACAATGCATAGCTCTAAGTGTCATACTAATATAGCATTAGACTTCCATCTACACATTTTTGAATATGCTATTCGGGATTCCTGCAGCTGAAGATGAAGTGACGGCACCAATACGAAAGCTATGGCCGCTCTTGCATATCGCCCCAATCTATTAAAGAGGGTCAATGCCGATTAAAGAAATTCCGTTTTTACATGAGCTGAGAAATAGGCAGCTGAAACAGGCGCATTCTCTGGAAATTGGAACAGGGGCCCGGCCTCTAATGTGGAATATGTAACCGACAATAAGCACGGATTGCTTGAACTGGACAATATCTAATATTATCAGAATAAACAAATCAATTGGTTTATGGGATATGTTGTGTTTGAAGTTGGGGATAATAATGTGCATGCTTTGTAATGGGCCAGATTGATTGGAGAAAGAGACATCTTTGTATTAAAGAACATTGCTATTGCTGCCTTGTTCTGAACGATCTGTCAATTCGCTAACGCGTAAGAATGCAAGAAATGCTACCAAGATCATTGCTCGTAAAGAATTACATGGATACAATGTGGGGTATATCATAAAATATATTCTGCAGGATATCCTTAGTTATGGGCAATCTGGTATCCGGCCGTGTAATTTTGAAATGCCCGTACGTAGCTTTTTGGCAAGGAATAACTGCGCAGGATCGTCTACTGCAGCCAAATTGTGCGCATAACTGATAGCCGATACGAATGTATAAGCTGTGGAGGGTGCATATTGTTGAAATGCAAGAATGCTTTGAAGGAAACCAACTGTGACGATGAGATGAGGAATATCTTATTAGCACATTGACCAATGTTATTGAGGAAATCTCTGCACACTTGAAAACTTGAAGAACAACAGACAGGGTATTGGGTGCGACGAGCAATTGAGTCAAGGGCTAGAGACAGCGCTTCCTGAAATTGTAACCTCGCGAGTTGTCAGGAATAAGATTGTTCCGAAATATGTTTTGATCTGAACAGTATGTCATTTCGAAGGCAGGCAACTACTAACTGACGCACTAATTTCAACCAATTTCAAGAAAGAGACGTTGTCATTTGTCAGTTTATGGCCCGAAATTTCTACGGCAAGCACTGCTTGACCGTGATATGGGTAAGATGTGCTGGTCATTCTTGGTCTATCCACGACGATCCGAAAACAGCAGCCAAACTCAAGGTACCGGCAGCGTCGAAATCGGATACCAACTTGGAGAAAGAAAATTAATTTCCGTTGAAAGACTCCAGGAATACAAGCCAGGTATTAACACAGGCTCTAGCTTTATTCAAGCGAATGTGCTGGTGAGCCTGTGATACAACTTTTGTTAAATTCCATCAGGCAGCGAAGAAATGCCTGCCGGGCACGACGACTTTACACGCAAAATTGTGCGAGCCAATGAGAGACTGCAGTTCCACAAGGGTTACCTTTTTGCGGCTCGAGAATTCACCCAGCATGCTTTTCAGTGTATGAATTTTGTCTTCTGGAAATGAAGCTTTCATGGTTCTGAAGTCCAGCTGAATCCCATGCATAACCATAGTAGTTGATGGGTAGTAGATCTTAGCATGTTGGATTGGAATGCCCAAATACTCACACAAGTAAGTGAAAGTGTTGAGAGTTATAGAACAGTGGCTAGCGCCATTTGTACCGACGAACATGAAGTCGTCCAGTATATGGATGACCTCTGATATACCGAATTTTCTAGCCATAACCGATTGCAGAAAATGACTTGAGCTCTTTAATATCTTACAGGATGTAGATCATCCCATGGAGAGGCACCGATACATAAATGCGGGAGGCATCATCTAAATAGATTTTTGCCATCAAGTTTTAGTGGCCATGTTGTTGAACTAGTACAATCGCGATAACTAATGTCTACACATTCAACATATCAGGTCCTGTTGAATCGCATCGTTAATAGACATGGCAGATTTCCCAGGGTAAGATAAATCGTGTATCACCCGAAAAGTATTAGGGGGGATTTGGTTTAATGTCACACTCAATGACATTTCACTCATGTGGTGACAGCCAGATGAAGGAAGCTGGAATACCAGAAGAGGACAACCTCCGGCCCGTCGGCAAGTAACTGGCAAACTTTCACAGATGCAACAGCGAGGCTCGAACCCGTGCCGGTTCAGCGGTGTGAGGCGTGCGATCACCAGCGATGCGCCTAGAGAGCCATCAAGAGCCCCTAATTTTAGCAAACCATATTGTCAAAAGTAGGAGTTTAGAAGAGACCAGCAACTCGACTTTTCGACAACTCTTTGTCTAATTTAGCTTCTACAGTAGCAGGGTTTGCATAGCAGATGAATTACGCGAGACAGTAAAGGCATATTTTCTCGAGTGTCAAATATCGAAACCGTTTGTGAAACTTGAAACAAGTAAATCTACCTCAGGGTAGTTACTCAGCACAGTTTTAGCCTGATTCCAACCGGTGTTGGAAGAGTAACTCCCTTTGCCGCTGGATTTACATATGCTAATTTACATGTAAGGAGCCGGGAAGAATCCAATTGGCAACGTTTGATGTAGTTCTCAACCGTGGCATGTGCGATAACCTGAAGTTTCATCCTTTGAAACAGATTTGGTTTTAATACCGATAATCAGCGCTGAGGATGGGGCGCCGGTGGCCATATTGGATATCTATGGAAAAGAAAATAACCAATAACCTTCATGCGTGCTTGATCGGGTCAATCATAACAGAGCTACATGTACAGAAACCTCTCAATGGATTTATAAATATATGTGATATATATATTACCATATTACCATATGTACAAACGCACATACATGTGTATAGCAATAATACCATTATTGAGGACGCTCTGGCGGCCATATTGGATATTCAACGGGAAATAAAGTTTCCAATTATCATTATTATTTTCTTCTTGAGTCAGTCAGGCTCGTAGAAAACAATCTCGTGTAAAAAGGCGATTCAAGCTGTCAACTAGTCGCCATCAGGAAGATACTGTATGTATTATGGCGGCCATATTGAATTTATGCAAATTAAGGGCCTTCCACCCCCTGTAGAAATGGGCACCCCTTCTGAGATCATTCATTATGCCCAAATGAGCCTCTATGCAAAATATGGTGCTTTATTCCAGTCAGTCACGATCTTGACCGTAAGCCACCAGACTATATCGACTGGTTTGATTGACGTGTTACGGATGGAGTCTTCCGGGGAATAATTAGAACGATGCCGAGTATTACCGAATGGTGTAATTGATGCCATAGATGAATCGACTATCAAGTCACTCGCTTCTTTTTAGTCCATCCTTCATGTAATGAATCACGAGAGAGAACCTCCTATACATTTACCAGAAGCGTTTTCTCTCGACATGACACGTTAGCGTCGCGGTCTTGTAAATTTGCTGATTTTGGGGAGAACCTAACGCGAAGAGTACACGCCATTTCCTTCCATCGAGCTTCCCGTCATGGCGTGAATCACTGGCAATCTTTGTCCGAAAGTGCGTTGGTTTTAGGAACTTGTTCCTTTCAACTCGTGCTTAGCGACTGACGTTAGTCATGGTGCTGGTCATCGAAGATAGTCTTCGCGTCACGCAATCTTCATATATTTGACGCTAGCAAGTTACGCATGCTCGGTCATCACGTGACAGGCAGACAGCGAATAAAATCCATTAGAAAGGATTAACGGACTTTGAAGAGGTCAATTGCACTTGGGGAGACCCTGTCTGCTGAGCTCTCCCTAAAATAGGTAGTATTGTAAAAATACCGATCTCAGAAGGTCACGAGGGGGATTGGGGAGTGGGGTGTGAGGGCGTCGTGGGTTGACCTTGCCAATCGAATTGTTCAGAATATCTGTCATACTTGGACATCAATACCAGAAACATGGTGTTATGAAATTACGGGATAGAACAAAAATATCACGAATACAAGTATGTCCTGGTCTTTGCAACGTCATAACGCCATATATCGCCAATGGTAAACTAAAACTCACGTCGCAACTGTATGAAAACTGAATTCATCAGGTTAGCAGAGAGCTATTAAAATAATTGTACATACCTTAGAAAACATTTCCATTCCAAAATATATTGCGTAATTGGCCTGTCATTACCCAAATGTGAATGATGTTTGACAAAACGCACCAAATTCTCCTGACAGCTGAAGCATCCACTATGTAAATGAGATGTTTATATCTACTAGCTTGCGAAACATAAAAATTGTATTACTATCGCCAGTTCGTTTTTCATATTTCTCGCTTCCTATCAGAGCTACAAATATGGCGCCAAAATATATAAACTTTTTTTCACTAAAATTGATAATCTGTTTTTTTTTTATATATAATTTTTTATTCTAATTTTCGGTGAACCTTTAGTATTTAGTATCAAAAATGATATTTTCAATTTTACAAATAAGTTTTGGAATTCTTCCTGGTTCTTATAGTCTGTCTTATTTAATTAGTTCTCTACCTTGGAGCTTCCCTAAGATAAGCAGTAAACTCTGCTTAAATTTTGTATTTTGCATTGTGTAGAAAAAATAAACTCAATGACATAGGGAGACGTCATAATGTATTCGTGTTTACTAGCACAAAGGTCAACAATGCCGTTTACGGTCATAGAGGTGTGTGCGGTTTATCACTCGGCAATTTCACTGCGCATGGGATATAAGCGCCACTTCCGCGGACCGCGTGTTATCCCAGTATATACGGCATCAGTGACCTTTGTGACAGTAGACATGAATATATTATGAGGTCTCCCTATGTAATTAAGACCCGGTACATGAAACCACTGTAGGGGCCTACTGAAGTTTCATATGGAGAAAACTACGACGTTATTTCAAGAGTGATATATTATCGATATCTTGGAGAAATTGAAGTCATTTTGTAGAGTTAAGATTGCTCTACACGCTGCAAAAAAGAAAATTATGCAAAGTTAACTATTGATTTTTGACAAGCTCCAAATTAGACGACTAATTAATTTGGACAGACTTTAGTACGCAATTACTAAGCATCTGTAGTGATATTAGGTAGTTTCCCTTTGATCATGCAGCACACACCCTAGCAACGTCAAAACAGGCGCCTCGGAGCGTGTTTGAAATTGGGGGAGGGGGAGGGGGGGTGCTGAACTTTGTATCCCCATGCTAAATGCTGGATTGGTGCCACCTCAGATAGGACTTACAACATTCCTGTCTCAAAAAGCGGGGTGGCTGAAGCCCACCTAGGCTTCTTATCATATTTAGATGAAGGCCGCCTCGGGCAATCGCAGAAAGTCAGATAAGTTCGGTGTCAACCCTCAGTTTCTTACTTACAAATTGAGAAGACAAATACTTCTAACATTACCACCCTGGAAATGTAAAACCCATCTATGGTAGAAAACATAAATTTGGTTCTTTCAAGTATCGAGATGGAATAATTAGACATCCGATTTCCTGCAAAATTACTAAGAACTTGGTTTGAGTTAGCACAGCTTCAAATGTATGGACTTTGCGGACATGAACAAAACACTTTAATGTTCGTTGGGTGATATGTGACAATTTTAGAGTGAAGTCGTATAATTCAATTTTTCCAAATTTTCTACTAAAATGTGAGGAAATGTTTGCCAGCAAAGGTGGCGTTATGAAGCTCAAATGTGAGTTCTGTGACAGAGAATTCTTTTTTTATTCCGCAAAATGAATTTGTATTTTGCTGTGGTACATAGGGAAAATTATGTCATCAATTCTGGTGCACTGTGCGACTAGCAATAAAACCACAAATTCGAGTTCACCTTTCATGTAAGTTTCAGGAAACAGAGGATAAGAATAGAGATTCTGGGTACAACAATGAGTTTATACCGGTGCTTTTCAGTAATACTGATGCATGAACAATAGAATCTCGCACAAGATTATTTTGCACCAGACTAGATCTATTTTTTAGCAATGATTTTCTCTGGATAATCGCACATTCGATTTGTTAGCATGGATGTCCTCTGGATATTCACAGACTAGATTTCCTAGCATTGATGTTCTCTGGATATTTGTAGATATCGTAGCACTGATGGATATATTTGGATATTCGCAGAATAGATCCCCTAACACTGATGTTCTTTAGATATTCATGGACGAGATTTGCTAGCACTGATGTCCTCTTGATATTCACAAACTAGAGTGAGTGAGTGACTGAGTGAGTGAGCGAATATGATTTAACGTCGCTTTCAACTATATTTCAGTCATATCACGATGTTGGGTCCTATTCCTTTTCGCACCTGGGAACCCCACAGGGGCCTCAGTTAGTCGCCTCTTACGACAAGCTCTCTGACGAGCTGAGGCTTATTCTTACCATGACCCGCGGTGTGCACAACGACATCCCAGGTCAATCCCCTGAAGCCCCACAGGGCCACAAACTAGATTTCTGGCATTGATGTTCATTGGATATTCGCAGAATAGACTTCCTAACATTGATGTACATGTGCTCTGGATATTCGAAGAACAGATTTGCTAGCATTGACGTTCTCTGGATATTCACAAACTTGATTTTCTAGAATTGATGTTATCTGAATGATCACAGAATAGATTAACTAGCAGTGAGGTTCTCTGGATATTCACAAAATAGATTTCCTAGCACCAAGGTT
>JAVTVY010051591.1:0-26274 GCA_036873755.1 Hanleya hanleyi | reverse complement strand
GTAAGTTATGTTTTGTAAACAAACGTTACTGCCCTCAACCATATTATTAGTTGTTCAGGTTTTCCCCCGGGTGTAGGGAAAGTTACGACCCTCCCTGAAACTCATACACCCTGAGGCGGCGTCAGTCAGCCGAAGTGTGTAAGAGTTTCAGGGAGGGTCGTAACTTTCCCTACACCCGGGGGAAAACCTGAATAACGAATTTATTACACCTAAAGCCTTTTATCTTATAGTAAAAATACTGAAAAAGGCCTATTATTTATAACCAACGGTACAACGGACAAATCCAACGGGCCATTTCGCATTTTGCTACGGCACTGTGACAAAGGCGCGCCACACACAATCCATTCGATCTGCTTTCGTTCGGAAATCGACTTTTATTTTTGGAACAAATCACACCTTTTTGTGAGTTATGTGTCCGAAACTTCAGTAAAAATAATGCAGCATGACTTTATTCCATTAAATTTTGACGAGTGAGCGAAAGTTATTCCATATATATTGAGATATGGTCAGCTGAACTTTCGAAGTGAGAGCGTCGTTTCCAATCGCACGTGAGTTGTTTTCTATACACCCCGGGTAGCAAGACATCACTCGGGGTGTATGGATTTATATGACCCGACCTTATAACCAATCACAATCCAGATATCGAATACACATTTGCTTGTGGGGTAATAAATAGAGGATCTTACACGAGTGGCTATTTAATATGAAAGTTATGACACGAGTTGAGTAAGTTTTATATGTTGCGAGCTTTAGCGAGCAACATATAAAACTTACTCAACGAGTGTCATAACTTTCATATTAAATTGCCACGAGTGTAAGATTCTGTTTATCACATAACTATTTTTAAGTCAATTATAAACGCAATAATTAAAAGATTTCATTATAAAATCTACCTCAAAATTTCTTTTCCTTGTTTCATTCTCGACGAAAACACGGCCCTGGCTCAGGCGCATCACAGCCTTACAAGTTGCTGTATACGCTAAGCCGATATAGTTCCAAAATACAACATAGCTTGAGCACCTCCCTTTAAAGCTGTTCAGTTTTCACAGTATTTCAAAATATCGTACACCATTTCACAACAGAATGAAATAAGTGTAATTTGTTAATTGGCTGTTCTTCATACATTACTTATTTTGGATCATGCCATTCCACGAGTTACACGCGTGTTCGCTGCATGTCATCATGCGCGCGACAGGTTGGCGAGTTCTCAGCGAGGTGACGACATGCATGCTAGGCTGACAAGATCATTTTGAATACGTAATCCGTTTGAAGTCTCTAATCATCCAGATCTATTGCAAGAAATAAGCAAACATAGGGAAGAATCCATGCAGATATTCCAAAAGAATGATCAAACGTTTACTGTCGAGATCTGACGGGATAAGGTACTCAAAATGACGGGCTGGCTCGATTCGCCAAACAAAAATGACGGACTACGACCGGTACGTGAGTACTTTATACAAAATTTGAAGCTCAAAACTGTCGAAATAATGCATTGCAAATCATTGCTGCTTGTATGGCTATTGACAATTATAGTTTGCAGGCCGATGCATGTATCTGGATAAAATAATCGCCTTGCAGATATCTATGTTCTTGTTGCACTTGTAAACATAGTATTTCGTAGTAATTTTATCAATGGGAAAAATAGTTCAGTGACGTCACGACCAAGCGTAGTAATTCATTTTCTCACGCTACATGTATTATCCAATCAGCGTGTTTGAAAGTGTTATTCACCTAGGTGCACACGATAAATATGTCATGACCAAATGTCCCTAATAACACCACAGTTATGTGATAATATACAATTATGTGATTCCAATGAGGTGAATACGATGTGTTATGGACCAGAGAAAACCGATATTCACCGAGGCCGAAGGCCGAGGTGAATATTGGTTTTCTCTGGTCCATAACTAATCGTATTTACCGAATTGGAATCACATAATTGTTTTATTATATGAAACAATCAAAATACGTTTGAATTTGCATTGGCTGGATGAAATATATATGGGGAAAGATGATTATTCTGAACTTTTTCATTAGATATATCTCCCCATCACGCATGTTGGAACGGGACGTCAGCCGCACAACGGGTGTTCGAAATGACGTCATTCGCGCGACCGGCTTCGGCAGTGACGTCAACAAAAGTTATATTCACCGGTCGGTGAATATAACATTCTGGCAGGTGAATATAGCTTTTTGTGAGATATCACATGACCACCAATGGACCAATCACACGGGATATTCGCCACCAGTCATATAATAAACGTGAATATGCAGGTTTTACTGAAGATATATTATGAGCTGTAAGATCAATTGGATCGAATTCATCTCAATAATGTTTTGATTCAACAGTCTTGTGTATAGACGTAACGTATCCAATTGTTATTGGATCGAACACAATTGGGTCGTTAGTTTGACTAAAAAATATTGGTTCGACAGGTTGTGGGCAGATGACAATATTCGTCTCAGTATTCTTCGACTGAATATCCTTGGGTCGGAATGACGTAGGGGAGATTGGGGTACACTGGGACATGTTTTTTTTGCAAAAAAAACCCCCTCTGCTATCACTGTCCTGTAGAGTAGCATTTTATGCTCTAGTTACATGTATAACTAATATTTAGTATGACATAATCATAAAAAAAATTCTGGAATATCTGTTATACTTTTCTCCAGAATTCGCTTTTAAAAAGTAAGAAAATGTGTCCCAGTTTGCCTCGGATATGGGTGCTCTGGGACACCCACTGAGGTGCGCTGGGACAATAATCAAAATACATTTTAAATAAAGTATATACTAATATGTTTCATAGGAGTTTAGAAGATTCAACAACGATGATTAAGTTAGTTGCAAGTTTAGACCCCTGCTTTACATAAAATATTTCCCAGAGTCCAAATTTGAAGAAAAAATATTTTTTGTGATTCTCGAGCCAATGAAATCACTTGACAGTGTTAGTAAAACTCGTCAAATCCGATAGGACTAGCCATAGCTACTATCTAGGAAACAAAATAATGCTCTATAATAGGATTTTAAGATGTAAGTAAATTTCACCATTTGATTACTATTGTCCCAGTGTGCCCTGAGAAAAGTGTCACAGTCTGCCCCAGGAGCATGATATATTTCGTTTTATGAAAAAAACTAATACATACATCTGAGATAATAAACCGATATAATTAAATTGTACCTTTGTGCATCCTCTCTCATTTAGTAACAAAACAGCAATGAAGTACTGCTGAAAACTTGGTATAACAAAATATCATTCTCAGTCCTGAAAAATTATATGGACTGGTGAAAAACAATTGAAAAACTAATTTTTTACCAATGATAGTTTCACTTGTATTCAATAAAGAAGTTGTGTGTAGGTTTTGGCTTTCTGTTGATAATAATGTAATATGCTTCTTGTACTTAACATAGGAGCTAGACGGCTTGTTCCACTGTGCCCCATGCCCCACTGTACCCCAATCTCCCCTACCAATCAACAACCCAATATTTTTGATTCGCCCCGACCATTTTTTTCACAGTGTGATGATAGCATTTCAGTCAGCAAACCTGGGTTAGAGGTCGCATAGAGTAGAATGACTGACTGAAGCATTCGTGATCACAGATTTGAATTTTGATGCAGTATCATTTGAATTCACCTCCTGATCTTGAATTGATCATCTGACCGATTTTTCAAGTTGACAAGCGATTTTACGATCACGTGAAGCTTTCTTTAAAAAATTCGTCCACTGATGCTCCCGTCTCGGTTGGCATCATGCCAATTTCAGTGGACGAGTTTATGTGGTTTCTCAAAGGGGAAGGGATAATGTCAACTGTGTGGAAATTAAGTGGATATATGTCTATTTGTGTCGCTTTGTTATCAATTTCACGATGAAAACAACAGTTAAACTTGAGAAAGAAATTTCATCTTGTAATTTATTTGTTTGTTTTATTCGGTTGTTACTGGTATGGAAGCAGACGTCCATTTCCTCGCCCGACTTGTGAAATGGAATCTCCCAATGAACACCTGTACTTGACGCGGTTTCGAATTTAATCAAAATGTGACTACATACTGCCCTGTACAACACCGCATGAGCATCAGGCTTCACTGAGAGCAACGCCCCGAGCTGATGCAAATCAATGTAGGTCAAGCTATTTAACTCTCTTGATGTGGACCCGATTTGTTCCACAAGTTTACTCTAATTTTGTGACACATCTTAGTGCAGCTTAAATAAAGACTTGAATTAAAAAAAGTAACTTCACAATAAATCGCCGAAAGTTTCAAATTCATTGTTTAAAGCCAGTTTGGCTACAAGCTGTATAATGTAAAATGAGAGCAACAAGCGATGCGATAAAATTACGCTGAAAGGTGACGGATCACGTAGCCGTATATATGCTTCATTATACGTAAACGTAGTACTCGTGCGTTTCAATATAACCCTTCTTCCTGGATCGTGCTAAATGCGATACAAATATCAGCATATGCTGAATCGTGGCGCTATATTATCGAACCCTCAGTTCCTTTACGCAGGAGAATATTCATTGCACAGTGCTGTTTGATGTATAACCGCTGATATGTTTCACTGTTTTTGAAATTATGTACGTGTATCAAATGGGAAAGCAAAAAGTGATTTCTTAATGTGTGAGTTAGGTGTACGTCAGGGTGAAAATTTATCACCTCTATTGTTCTCGCTTTACTTTAATGATCTTCAAGAATTTCAAAGCGAGAATAATATACGAATATTAGATTCCTCAGTGCAGATATGGACGAAAATCTGAATTTATTTATATTGCTACTCTGTTATATGCTGATGACACTGTCAATCTGGCTGAAACTGTTACAGCCCTCTAAAATGGATTAGATGCATTCGAAATTCATTATTCGGATTATTCAAGGCAGCGGAAACAAGATATGATTTATTATGTATATATTTCTGTATTCGCTTGAAGTTGGAAACATGTCCCGTTGGTTAGAGTTTATCAACTCGATACTTTGTAACACTGGTTTTAATTATGTATGGAACAACCAAAATGTGAATAACGTGCCATGTTTTCTTAAACTTTTGGAACAAACACTGATTGACCGATTTCTGCAGAAATGGTATAGCAGCGAAAACCTATATAGAATTATTAAAACAAAGGTTAAATTAGAAAAATATTTAATAACTTTAAATTAAAGGAAGAAATGTGCTATCCAGATTTAGTTTTGGTGGTCACCGCCTTGTAGCAAGTACTAATGTCATTAGCGGATGCATTGTGACAATAGCAGGCGACTATGTCACTCAAAAAAGTGGTGGCGAGCATGTTGCAGCTTATTGTCACATCTGGGGACCAGTAATTATTTGAGAAAAAATGGATCACACGTGATGTATGACTAAATCTTTGACATATCCACTAATCCATAAATAAGGTCAATCGAAGAAAATAAAATTCCATCATTTTTTCGACAAAGGGGAAAGTTTGGATCCAAAGAAAAGTTTCGATTATTTGATCCAAACTTGGTTTCTAAAGTATTATCGAGATCAGAGATCGCGAATCCGAGGTCTGAATTGGCATTGACCTCGAAAATGACCTCGAAATAAAAGGTCGAACATTTCTAGAAACATTTCTGGATCAGTGTAACTATCAGATATTGTCCAATGGAGGGACGTCGGAGATAGTGCGTAGCGAAATATAAAGAAGTCTCGGTTGCATAGTAACGGAAATATGCGCACACGCATTTTAACCCATTTTTTTTTAACAAAAGTAGTTTAAAGTAAAAAGTCAAAGTCGGTCATAGGTCAACGCGCAGTTGACCGGGTCATCACATATCAAAATTAAGAGCGTCTAGTCCGTCATTCATAATTCAGCCGTCGTCCATTAAAGAATATCCGCGTTCATGATCCAAAGACCTATTCCATGATCCATATAACAGTGTTAGCACCAAATTCAAAAAGACAATCATAGTATACATAAACATGGGCTAGTTTCCTGCAATGGAGAAGCGGTCAAAAGTTCCAATGATGCCGACAAGACATCATGATGTTCCGAAAATATAAAATCCGTATCGCTGATCAGTATTCTTAATCCATAATAATCATTGTAAAGTCGTCATCTAGAGAATGATGTTTCTCAGTCACGCTTTGATTGTGACTGTTCATATGAGCACCATGAGGATCTTGAAGTATATGGGTTCATACGGCCCCTAGCCCCGGGTTAAGCGGAATTAAACACAAGTTACGAAACGTAACGCCATAGATCTTGCACGCTACGCTCGTATTGTGCTATCAGCATGCGATATGTATCGCCAAATTTGAGAACTTTGAGTGGAGGCGCTTGGTGGAATAGCCCTGTTTTATAAGTTTCTGCAACAATGTTTTCTGACGTTGATTAAAATCGTCACATTTAAAACAGGATCTAGCAAATGCTACTAGGCGAGATATTTATACGCCATATGCAGATCCCACTAGAATATTACTGTCCAGAAAGGGATAGTTTACGATGTCGAAATTATGATCATCTCTTTTGTCATAAAGTCGACGAGAGAGAATGCCCGCTTCGTTTTTATAGAGATATAGATCTAAATATGATGTGCCTGTAGGGCTATCAAGGTCGTCAGCCTATATCTTGTGACCTTCTAACAAGGCCCTAACTCCGCATGAAAACGGAGATATCATAGGGAGAGGTATTCACAGGAGATAATTACTGATCCCTGACTAGGTTACAAAACTCTTTGTTTTGACAATAGCAGTTAAGATGTACAGTGTTAACTATCTGGCGACTGACAGTTGCTAATGACACAATTTCGACATTTGTGTCATTAGTGGTTGCTTCACACCGCCTTCCCATAGAAACCGAAAGATGGAAAATAACTAACAAAAATGAAAGATATTGTACAGCATGTCAAATACGTGAAATAGGGGACGACTTGTATTTTCTGCACTCCTGCCCAACGCTGACAACACTAAGAATGCTGTATGTCTCTAAACATGTGTGTATCAGATCAAATGTAACGAATCTTAGAGATCTATTCGAAACAAATGAACAATATATTATAGTTAGACTAAGTAAAGTTTATAAGAGAAGGTATGTTGTTGTGTAATTGATTAAATATACAATTATATTATGATAGAAGCAATCGTGATTTTGTTCGGAAATATCCTATTCGAATTATATTTTTGTGTTGTTTGTTTGCTTGATCTATTTTATTTCATTTTTATGTCAATATTCCTGTTTGTCATTACATATTTTGTTATGTTTGCCGTCGATATTGTATAATAACCACCAATGAAAATAGGTACTCTTATAATTGTTAAAGATGTAGGATATGTATTTACTGGATCACTACTGCTCTATCATATACTCAAGGTAAAACGTTCTTGTGACGTCATCATTTAACGAGTCCGGATGGCGTCCATGTCATCTGAGGGACTATATCCCCGAGAAGTTTCGAATGCTATCCCATGATACAATACTATCCCATGATACAATACTATCCCATGATACAAGGATCTTTTCTCAGTGTACACTCTCCGTTTGATAACTCACAGAGAGGAGCCAAGGCAAGGCCGTAGGATAGGTATGTGTGTGGGGGAAGGGGAATTGTACGCTGATAAACAGCTTGTATCACTGACATCCCTGGAGAGAAGGGACGTCAGTGATACAAGCTGAATAGTATGAGCGTAGGGGAATTGTAGCAACTATTTGAGACATTATTTGAGACAAAAATATATCACATTTGATGTTTAACTAAATCTTTGATATACTTTGATATACAAGAGCAACTACTAATGACACAATTGCCATAACTTCGTCATTAGTAGACGAATCTGCATGCAGAGGCGCCAGATAATATCGCAATTGCGACAATAGCGAGTGAATCCGCATGCAGCTGTCAACCTAACAACTGCTAATGACACAATTGGCGAAGTGAAGCTTCCTCGACTAATTTTCCTAAGTTGACCTTATGGGTATAGGTTCTGTACCGTATATGAATGGAGATATTTCAGTGATTATCAGTGTATCTGAACTTCCCGAGGACAGTCCTGGACATAACTTGGAAAGTGGACATTCAGACTGATGTACTTATTTGAACGTATTTAAACAGTTTAAACAATAAAAAGTGAAATTGCCTATAGGATATATGTGAAAAGGCTACATACCTTCGGATGTGACATGGTCCTCTACATAAATATACCATCATTATCAATGCCAATGGTTTGATTATATGTACATCCTATGCACAAAAGGTGATATCATACTGAGAAAGATTTCTAAATGGTACACACTTGTTTATGTACGGTATATACTCTCCGAAGGCGCATCCGCGAATTACAGTCTAAGGTGTATGAGATCCGTATGTATATGATTTAAATAATATTTTATTTAAATTAAGGATGAGTGAACAAGGGTCGATATATAAATATTAGAGCAGATTCAAATTATTTTACTTCTAAACATGCTAATATATTCGGTCATGTAAAGTGTGTAGATCAGTTTAAAAATAGGACATTTATTAATGACACTTTTATATGCACGCCCCACTTGATTTAAATCTGCTGTCGCCCAGGGCCTTGGTCATTTCGTTTGTTTCTCCCTGGAAAGAAACTAGCGGTGGCTACACTGGTTAATAATAATGTAATATACACTTTTCCATACACAACTCTTGCTTTTTTTGAGCCGGTGTGATGGATAAGAATGTCCTGGAGATTAGTGTCCCTTTTCATATATCCTTTCCTATTGCAACCAAGGACGGACACTTATCCCCAACGTGGAGAAAAGTGTCCTAGTTGGGTTAGAAGATAGGGGCCGGACACTCTTAGCCACAGGACATTCTTAGTCTCCACACAATGGCTATAGTGAGGTAAAGTGAGGTCAGCTCCAGCCAATGGCACATGTTAACTTAATGCAATCTGCACACGTATCAGAATATAATTGAGCAAAACTCTGCCAATATCTGTTCGATTTTCATTCTGTTCAGTTATTATTAAATCTGAAGAGATGCCCATTTGATAAATATAATAACTTTAAAATATTCCCTTTTAATTTATCGCGAAATATTTACCGAAAAGATGGTGTCAATTCGCCGGGAATTTACGCCGATATACTCACGCTCGTTTTTTTTTATCATTTTCCTTGGAAGCGCTTCCACTGAATAAAAATCCAAATATAAATTCTTAATCTCGAGTATTATAGGTTTACGAAAATATAAATATCATTTCTGTATCTTCAGTTATTTTCTTGTAATTTTTACAGGAAAAACCTTTTCTTGTGATGTTTACAAACAAACGTATAACACGATTTTCGGGGAATTCCGAGAGACGAGCGCAAGAAAATCCCGTGATTTTCTGATACGTTACAAGTATAGTCACTGATACACCGCACACATAGACTAGGCGCGACAGGAAGAAGAGTCACGAAGGGGTATTTTACAGAGGAAGCTAGCAACATTCCTTTATAATCCAATTTTGGGGGGTACTGAGTTAACGTTACCAAGTTGAATTTTCAGGTTGAGTAGATCAAATTCCCGAAAAACAAAATGTTCGCCAAACCAACGTTGAAAACTTCTAGTTCGAATCCACCATGGAGGCATTTCTCAGTTTATGATAGGAACAGCCCCTTCCTAACTTCAATTCGATGTTACCGAGATGCATTGTGGGATTAAGTAGGTCAGTCACGAGAAAACAAGGTGACCGCCGCAATAGTACAATTCGCTTTAAGTCTTTGATAAAGGCATGTCTTAGTACAAATCGGTGTTGACTTCCAATGTTATTTACTGGTTGAACATTGATACATTTCGATACATTTGTATTATTATGTTAACTTTTTACATTATGCAACATCTGGGTATGACCATGGCATCTTGTCGACAACAATATCGTTACAACAGAAATGCAACATGCAGATATGTTCGAATTACCACCTATCAAAATAACCTCGCATGGTTGCTTAGGAAGTTATCATTTTTTTTCTCAATTTACTGTACTCTTTCTATGCCATGCTACTGATATTCACATGTGTCTATATATTGATAAATCAATTCCCCCAAAACGCTTTGCATTATGGGATATGGGATGAGACAAGAGTACGTCACAATTTCGAGCTGCTCGCTACGTGATGGTACACAGCGCCATCTGCATATATCGACGCAGAGTATCGCCTCTTGACGCGGAAGCAGATAACCACAAGCACCAGTTCCATCTGCTTGTGGTATGTAAAACACAAATCACAGCGCCATCTATACACAAAATGCATGATGACGATTTAATTTGCTGTATATACCCGCTTCATCGCCCTATTTCTAGAATATTCCGAATATTTCAGAGTACGAATAATCTCGCTGTTTCCACTGTTTGCGAAATTAAAGTGTTTATTTCTATTTTTTGAAGACCACGATGGGTCATTTTCGCTGCTTAAAAAGATCATCGGCAACAGATTATAGTTTGTGCATATTTTGCCAAGAAAGTGGTAACTGAGATCATAAAAACCGATCGATGTGATCGATAGTGGAGGTATTCAATTCTGAATGTACACCGTCTCTAATCTGGCTCAAAAAATTGTGCTCAATTCACGGACAAAAATTATAATCAAACGAATGGAACTAGCTCAGAAACCGGGTCAACTCGAAGATACTGCTGCAAGTTGTGACAAAACAACCATGCGCCCATCGTGTTGAAGCAGATTTACGCCGGTTAACTGGAATCTTTGTATGTTTTGCCTGGTCGTTGACCCAATGGAACGTCTCTGCTCTGTGATGGCGTTCGACATTGGTTATGATATTTTAGAGCCTGCACATCTAGACTACAATTTAGGTGTTCGACTCACGGGCGTAAACGATCTTATTTCTGCCGAGCCATGCATCTTTCATGCTGTTGCCCAATCAAATGGGCCAAATTGAAAACCCAACCCGATTGCGCTAATTCAGATCTACCCATGGTATGGTTATGCACTGAGTTATGCTCTGTGGCTGATAGAATGGCTAAGACAGCCCTAGATAATGAGGTTGATCCTGTGTTGGATTTCCATTTCAGACCCTCTATCTGTACTTATGTGAGAAAGCTATTTCAATCTTTATGGGATGCTGTGAATAATAACAAACTTCGGGTGAGGGAGGACTGTGTCTTAGGTTATTTGAGAGGAATTGTTTTTTTTTTGTGTTTTAGTGTGTTGGATTACTAGTTATTAACTTGAATTTTGTTTGATCGTCGCTATTTAGCTGAAACATTTCTGAACGCGACGTTAAACCTTAATTCTCTCTCTCTCTCTCTGTTGCCATATCCCAGTTGGTATCAGCAGCAGACGAGACAGATAATGGTGATGAGGCAACATCATCACGCTTAAAAGCTGATGGCCGTCACCATTTAAAAGTGATGGCTCTAACTCATCACCTTTTAAAGGTGATGACCATGTCTGATCATCATTAAAGGGTGATGGGTCATCACCTTTTTTCTGGCTGTGTACGAAGTATGAACCAGAAGAGGACATTTTTTTCTTTAGGTCACGTTCCATTAAAACTCCGCGGTGATCTTGTGACAAAATCAGATCACGTCGGTTTTGATGTGAGTGGGACAAGTACTTTCGATACAAAGCAACGACCCGAGTAGAGCTATCTAATAGGTCAGTCATCTTGAACGCGAAAACGTATTTTGGCACTCTCCGTGCAGGGCTAATAATTAGTTATCGAAAAACATTTCACCTTGTTGAGAGCCAATTGAGAGAGGAATTTCTCATTTTTCTATAAAATAATTGAACATCGATTTTAATCGAAATCATAGCGTCACACACATCTATAGCACGATGGGATCAAATACCATTATATCGAGTATGTTTGATAAAGAGGATTGACCTGATAAATGTTCGTTTATGAGATGATGTCTTGGTTCTGGATTACACGAATAATTGAATTCTGGCAGGGCTGTCAAATCTGGCATAGTGGGACACAACCCGGTTTGGAAGTTGTGAGGCGAGTGCCAAATCACGCATACCGGATAGTCTGTACATGTTCCTGCGTCTATTGTATGGTGGCCCCTGTCAAATTGAAAGAGAGTCAGATGTTATCGAAGATGATATCAAATCTGGAGTGTTGAGTACTGCGCATGACATCGTCTATGGCGTCAGCGGTGATCAGAAATGGACACCTGAGCATACTGGGCTGATCAGTGCACTCCATCGTGTTGCTCGATCGAAAGATCTTGTTAAAATGTTCCATAGGGCAGGTCATTGTCTTAGTTATAACCAGGTAAATCAACTTGACACAGCATTGGCTGAAAGCTCACTTCAGTCTATGGACACCAGCACTGGAAATGTAATACCAGCCAACCTAGTGCCAGATAAATTTGTGCAATACACGGCTGGCAACATAGATATATTAGATGAAACGCTGGACGGTAGGCAAACCGTTCAGGCGACACAAATGGCGACATGGCAAAGTGGACCGGCCTCTGACACGATGCTAGGCAGAATGACACCATCAACGAAACGTGTGGTTGATGTACCAGAAGCCATGGAAAATATCATTCCTGCTAAGCTGACTTCAACCGATTCCAGTAATTCGAGGGCCAATCGAGAAGGCTTGGTATGAATAATCTGATAAAAACTTCTCCGAGTCAGCAACCAGTGCAGAAACAACCGATTTGGCATTCAATATGATGCGAGAACAGCCCCTTATCAAACAAGTGGGACAGTATTCAACGAAAAAGATTTAACAGTGAATCCACGAATGAAAACCGTAGGTCTATAATCCATGCACCAGCTCACGAATACTGTCGTGGAGAGAGGCATGCGAGTGCCCGCCCACCTTGGGCATGGGTTCCCCGCTATTACTGTGAAGCAGGCGTTGTACTGTAAATTGATGGAGTTGAAATGATAAAACCATGGTCAATGGTTGGATTATTCGACAAAATAGTCCCACGTCTAGGCGGTTTACACATCAGAATGAATTTTCTGAAGGTCATATGACAGCACATGCAGGTGTCAGGATAGGCAGAGGCATGGATGGAAGCAGGCGAGAATACTTCCGAACAGGCAATGGCTGGAAAGGCTTACCATAAAGCTATGTTGTCGCACAAAATCACTCTGCAGATATTGTCTACTAGGGCCGAGTCTTCTAGAATTTGTTGAAGCTTCCGTATGCTTCAACAAGGCCACCAAGGTTTTCAGTCAATCAGGTCCCGATTCAAAGTATCTGGATGTATCGATGATATATACCAACCTTCATATAAAACAATTGAATGGTAACCGAGATATGTAGGCTATCATTATCGATTTCGCATGAATTAAAGATGGCCTCCAGGGTTCCCAGCTAATCAGAAAAGCCTGTTTGGTAATTCGTTGAAAGTTGCTTGATGTATCGATGATGTATATCAAATTTCGTATTGAACAGTTGAATGGTTTCCGAGATATGGATCATTATCCATTTTGCATGAAATTAAAGATGGCTGCTAAGGTTCCCACCCAATCAGGTCCCAATTCTATAGGCTTCTGGTCCTTGACTAGGTAAATAAGCATACCAAATTTGGAATTCATCAGCGGAACAGTTTTCCGGCTATCTCGCTCACGGATGGACGTACGGACAGACGGACGTACAAGATGATGACAATACCCCATGGCCAAAATTGGCCGAGGGGTAAAAACATGGGTCTGTGCCTGATAAATTTTAAGCCTTTTGGGATGCAACTCATTCATAGAAAGCTCCCTGTACATGAACAACTACACTGACAACTGCATGCCATCATCTGTCAGTCTGAAGACCGGCAAGGTTGAATTCAGTTCAATTCAAACATTAGGAACACAGTTGTAATTAATATAGTAATATACATGTGTGGACACAAATGATTCGTGCAGGAGCTTCAGGGTAAATCATATGATGTGCAATACAATTATTTGTTAGCAAAATTGAAGGAAATGTTGTCCTTCCTTTAAGATGACACGAAATTCAAAAATCAGGGATTCAGTACTGCGGGGATTTCCCCGCCAGTTATTTCACATTATACACGTACTTCTGAAATAAAATATGGTTCATGCAAAAGCTTTAGGGTAAATCATATGATGTGGAATAGAATGATTTCATATAACAAAATTGAACGCCCATTTTGACTGGAACGGACAAGAAGAAGAGAAACTCAGTGGTGCCACCTTCAGGCAGATGTTGCTGAAATGCAATACGGACTGGCGTCCTGTTGCAAGGAATGCGTATTCCGAATTTCGGAATAATCCAACACAGCATTAGGAAGTTATCGCTTCGAACAGATGTACACGGAAAAAAATCTATTTTGACCCAGTGGCGCCACCTTCAGGCCGATGTTGCTGAAATGCAATACGGACTAGCCTCTTGTCGCAAGGAATGCGAATGCTGAATTTCGGAAGAATCCAACAAAGCGTTAGGAAGTTATCGCTTCGAACAGACATGCACGGACATACACGAACATCCACGGACTCAAAGAAGCAAGAACCAGTGGCGCTACCTTCAGGCAGATGTTGCTGAAATGTAATACGGACTGGCGTCTTGTCACAAGGAATGCGTATTCTAATTTTGGAAGAATCCAACAAAACTTTAGGAAGTTATCGCTTCGAACAGACATGCACGGACGTACACGGACATCCACGGATGCAAAGAAGCAAGAACTAGTGGCGCCACCTTCAGGCAGATGTTGCTGAAATGCAATACGGACTGGCCTCTTGTCGCAAGGAATGCGAATGCTGAATTTCGGAAGAATCCAACAAAGCGTTAGAAAGTTATCGCTTCGAACAGACATGCACAGACGTACACGAACATCCACGGACACAAAGAAGTAAGAACCAGTGGCGCCACCTTCAGGCAGATGTTGCTGAGATGTAATACAGACTGGCATCTTGTCGCAAGGTATGCATATTCCGAATTTCGAAAGAATCCAACAAAGCATTAGGAAGTTATCACTTCGAACAGACGTACACGGACATTCACGGATACGAAGAAGCAAGAACTAGTGGCGCCACCTTCAAGCAGATGTTGCTGAAATGCAATACGGACTGGTGTCTTGTCGCAAGGAATGCGTATGCCGAACTTCGGAAGAATCCAACTAAGCGTTAGAAAGTTATCGCTTCGAACAGACATGGACGGACACACGGACATCCACATACGCAAAGAAGCAAGATCTAGTGGCGCCACCTTCAGGCAGATGTTGCTGAAATGCAATGCGGACTGTCGTCTTGCCGCAAGGAATGCATATTCCGAATTTCGAAAGAATCCAACAAAGCGTTAGGAAGTTATCGCTTCGAACAGACATGGACGGACACACGGACATCCACGGACACAAAGAAGCAAGAACCATTTTAAAGTCCCCGGCCGCGTTGCGGCGGGGACAAAACATAGGCTTGTTTCCTGCAAGAGAAAGCGGTCGACAGTTTTCAATGATGCCGGCAAGACATCATGATGTTCCAAAAATATCAAATCCGTATCGCTGATCAGTATTCTTAATCCATAATATTCGTTGTAAAGTCGTCATCTAAAGACTGATGTATCTCAGTCACGCTTTGATTGTGGCTGTTCATATGAGTACCATGAGGTACTTGAAGTACATGGGTTCATACGGCCACTAGCCCCGGGTTAAGCGGAATTAGACACAAGTTACGAAACGTAGCGTCATAGATCTTGCACGCTACGTTCGTATTTTGCTATCAGCATGCGATATGTATCGCCAAATTTGAGAAACTTTGAGTGTAGGCGCTTGGTGGAATAGCCCTGTTTTTTAAGTTTTTGCACCAGTGTTTTGTGACGTTGATTAAAATCGTCACATTTAACACAGGATCTAGCAAATGCTACTAAGCGAGATATGTATACGCCATATGCAGGTCCCACTGGAATATTACTGTCCAGAAAGGGATAGTTTACGATGTCGAAATTGTAATCATCTCTTTTGTCATAAAGTTGACGAGAGAGAATGCCCGCTTCATTATTATAGAGATATAGATCTAAATATGATGTGCCTGTAGGGCTATCTGTAGTTTCCTTCAAATCCAGTGAAGGTGCATTTATATCCTTCACTGCGTCATTTATATAGCGATTATCCACAGCGAGAAGATCGTCTATATATCGTTTGGTGAATGAGAATCATCTCTATAAAAATGAAGCGGGCATTCTCTCTCGTCGACTTTATGACAAAAGAGATGATTACAATTTCGACATCGTAAACTATCCCTTTCTGGATAGTAATATTCCAGTGGGACCTGCATATGGCGTATACATATCTCGCTTAGTAGCATTTGCTAGATCCTGTGTTAAATGTGATGTTTGTCAACGTCTGCGCGACATAAAGGCAAAGGCTGAGCCCTGGCCTCTCCTCAAGTTTCCAGAGCGACACATATCTCATGCTGACAACAAAATACGAGCGTAGCGTCGTTATGGCGCTACGTTTCAGCATGGTTCCCTTCCAGAACTCATATCGACCATGTACTTCCAGATCCTCATGGTACTCATATGAACAGTCACAATCAAAGCGTGACTGAGATACATCTTTTTTTTAGATGACGACTCTATAACGAATATTATGGATTAAATACTGATCAGCGATACGGATTTGATATTTTTGGAACATCATGATGTCTTGCCGGCATCATTGAAAACTGTTGACCGCTTCTCTCTTGCAGGAAACAAGCCTATGTTTATGTATACTTTTGTCTTTGAATTTGGTGCTAATACTGTTATATGGAAATGGAATAGGTCTTTGGATTATGGACGCGGATATTCTCTAATGGACGACGGCTGGATTATGAATGACGGACTAGACGCTTGTAATTTGAATGGATCGGTTTTTGAAAGTAATAGTCTGATGTGAAATAAAATAGATTTTTCCCAATTTTCCTCGAAGAAAAATGACGAAAATATCATTTTCTGGAGCAAAATTCTAGACATTAGCAGTATTCTCTAAGCTACAGAAAAACCTTCCGACGAAACATCTTTCCACGGCACATAAGTTTTCAATGATATACGGAAATACGTGATAACATATATGAATAAAAGGTAAGGAAGCCTCTCCATATATCTTATCTTCAACCAAGAATTTTCTGTGCTTTTCTCGAAGAAATCCCTATCCTATAGCGAAATGTTCGAGAGAATATCGAGGGAAAAATATGAAAGAAGCGAAATCGTTTCAAAATATTCGATCGATTTTCTCGATATCGTTTTCTATTCGTATTTTTCGAGCCGTCGAGAATCAATGGTTGTGTGTTGATCGAAATAATGTCGAGAATCTTTCATCGAGAGAATATCGCGAAACCATGGAGTCACGTAATTCACAGGTTAACAACAGGTATGCTGGTATGTGTGAGGGTACTATATAAAAAATAAAATTGAGATGTAGATGTCGCTATAACAATGCGATGATAACGCATCAAGTTCGTCGCAATTTTGAAAGAGCTGCATTGAATATCACATGTTCATAAGCAACTTTCTTTTATTATGCATATTGAATGTAGGCCGGCGATGATCAGAGCAGTTCAACCGCTCAAACGATCCATCTCCGGTCTGAATCTTAACTATTTTAAACCAAATAGGGAATATCGTCGGCATTATATTTTGTTTTCACACAGGCTCCATGTATAATAACGGACATATATAGGTGTATCAGTGTGGCCAAGCACATGCATGGGATATTTAGTTCTTCAAAGAGCCATGCCTACATTTAAAGGAGTAGCATGAATCTCTAGTCTACTTGTATATGTCAGCAATGTAACATGCCAGGCAGGGGAGTACCAGGTCAGGCGATCGAATTCGAAAACGGCACTACATTTCAATCGATTTTTAATCGATTTTTTAAAACTGAAAATTCTCGAAGGATTCTCGACTGATTCGCGATATCGTTTTCTTTTTTTAGAATTTTATCTCGAATGAAAAACAATCAACAAATCGAAAGAAAACCGGCTTCGCGAATCATTCGGGTTTTCTGATAAATATTCTCAATTTACTCTGATCATTGAAATTCTCGATATCGAGAGATCACAAATTTCTCGATGAAAAAACTGACGATTTTTGGGGACGCTTCCTAAGCCAATCAGCGTCTGCATATCAAAGTTTTCGCCGAGAGATTGGTACCTTAGCGAGAGAAGACGTCTTCTCTAGATCTGAAACAGAACCATCTGTCCTCTAGAGCGGAGAGGAGCCCCCGACTGTCTGCTGGCGACCTGATCGTGTCATTACGGAGAAGACGTGTTCTCCTTTGCGGTACCACTCCTCTGTGCTCACGTTTTCTCCAACGAGGAATATTAGTGTAAACCTGCATTTTCTGAAATATTTTTGACGTTCAAGATGATAAAAACTCAAAATAATAAATGGTTATTAAAAGTTGGTTTTAAATTATATTGAATATAACACAATTCTAAATGTGTGTGGAGTAGATAATCTTTTAGATAAAGCAAGAAATCATCTAGATACAAAACGAAACCGGCAACACAAAGATATATTACCTGGAGTTTCCTCGGATCGCTGCTGAAAGACTGATTTCCTCTTCGAGTTGGTAATGATTTAGAATATTGAGAGGGGGCATTCATGAAGGGAATCAACGTGCTCGCTTGGCTGATACGCAGGCGCAAGCTGGCTAAATCCAGCAAACAATCGCTCTCTAATCTTTGAAGGCGGACCGATTCTTCCCCAGATTCAGTCTTTTTACCATGACGCCATTAATCATTAAAGACCCAAATCCGTTTTTTTCTTGTTTTGGTTTCGAAATACATCTATGTAAATTTAGTTCAAGATACTCTTTAAAAAAGACACCAGGCTGACCGGCGATCGCAGAACGTTGGAACTACTGCACGGATACGGAAGGATCATGGGAGTAAACGGGTCAAGATAAACAAACATATGTGCTCATGTCAAGGTCAATGGGAATGAAAACGTACAGTGATTTTAATGACTGTAGGCAGTTTCGACAGAAATATGGAGCTGGTTTATTTTGTACATCGTGCGCACTCCCGCTTATATTCTTATCTGGAAAAGTTGATAGTTATTTGAGGGATTCAGATTTGACCGCGAATCATTGCATAGTGAGTTCTGATATTTGTTCTGATTGTATATGCCATTTAACCATTAAATCATAATGGGGGATTTATCTCACGTATCTACTATTGAGTGAGACATTTATGGAGAACGATTACCACCATCATAGATGTAATGGTTGAAAATGTCAGGCGTGTTAATTATGTCAGATCATGAAACGTTTAATCGTTTACTAATCCTGGACAGTTATTCAACTGAAATGGCATGACAATTTTGTTAACCCAAACACAGTGACGGCATTATTACAAACACTGATTCGCTAAGGTTAACGACGAAACGCCTGAAAGCTTTTCTTTGGTGAAGTATACTAGAAACTTTTAACGAAATCACACGGAGCAAGTTGTCTCAGATCTTCCATCCGCTCTTACTGCGTTTCGCCTTAATAGGTTTATTAAGGCTGCCGCTATGCGCGCATTTTCTCATCGATAAAAACTCAATTGTTTGGGGCAAAACTCAATTTCAAAATTTCTCAAAAATTCAATTCCTCAAATTAAAGTTTTTATTCTGGGTTTATCTAGATGAAAAAGCGGCTAAAACCCCCTGCTGCTATGATATTTAAGAAAATATCGTTCCATCATATCGTTAATCTCGTAACTGAACCTTTTGTTGACATATTACACTGAACTGCCTAATAGTGGAACAGTCTGGTGAGAGAAATGAGCCCACCGAGTCATCATCCATCTTAGCATGCTGAGGGCATTTCACGTTTCGCTTAAGACTGCCCTCAGCTCAACGCTATAATTCGGCATGTATTCCACACGGTGCCACCTCTGGGCTGCAAAGGACATATTTCTGGAGGGACATAATCCTGTTCGAAAGTTGTTCCTGAAGCATCAAGTCACATGCCCGCCGCACTTAAACGAGCCAATGAAATTATCTGTATTTAAATATTTTGACCTGGGCATCTAGCTCAGACATGTCAGTCTCACTTGGGTGCAGAGGCGCAAGACTGGAGGATTCTATGCGAGACAAAAACGAAGTTGTGCGAATCAGCTATTTTAGTTCTCACTCTAATGGAGCATGCTTCTTTGTTTTTCTTAAGAAAAATCATATTACAAACGACCTTACCTATTTCAAAAAAATAAAATCGGCGACAGTTCACAGGAAAATGATTAACTCAGAAACTCTGGCTGTGATAGGTAAATATAGGGTGTGGCATTCCTATCACAGCTCAGAGCGAGGTTAGGTTAAAATTTGGCGATAAAAACTGATGTTGCGAAAAGCGCCTTTTCG
Organism: Hanleya hanleyi; assembly: GCA_036873755.1. Classification (NCBI taxonomy): domain Eukaryota; kingdom Metazoa; phylum Mollusca; class Polyplacophora; order Lepidopleurida; family Hanleyidae; genus Hanleya; species Hanleya hanleyi. The sequence continues at coordinate 6,064 of JAVTVY010051591.1, read as the reverse complement.
CTGACGAAAATAACGAAACGGGAGAGAAAAAATATGCCAATTTGATACAGTTTGACCGACCTGAGCTTCTTTGTCCATGTACCATCTATCATGACAGTTTTGATGCTGACAAAATGTGATCAAATGTGTGAGAAAAAACCTCCATTGATTTTAACGTTTTCGCGCCTTTCTGACATATTGTGAGAATATGACCTTCGCTATTTTTATCTCGTGACCTTTCTGATCACGTGAATAAACAAACGTCGCTATTGGTTTAAAACCAGCATGGATCGATTTATTGATGAGGTGAGCCAAAAGGTCAACCCCATTCTGCGCATGTCCCTGTAAACTGTCGAGAAAGAAACAACGGTTTTGTTGACAAAATCCGTATTTGATGGCAGATTCCATCTAATTAAAGGAGTCATTAGGTGGTTGTCATAGTGCTGGAGATGCCAAATCATATTATTTATTCGATAAAAGGCTTTTTATGCCTGTGTCTCAATTCCCCATGCCGTGTCCAGTTAAAGATCTCGAGCGACTGACGTCTTATTTAGTTATTTCCATTTCAGGCTCTATCAGTCATTCGAGCTAAGGAGTCAGATTCAGCAACAACAACAACAAAAATAGACTCCTTAGCCGATGTTTTCGGGCTGGAAAATGATATGCATTTCGAGGCCCACCAAGAGATCATTTCAGTCGATGGCTTTCTGGAGGTGTGTCTTCGTTTTATGAATGTGATTGCGCCGTTGTCGGATCTCACGGGACCAATCGGATGTGACCAATTGGGAAATGCCTTAATATACTCAGATATCACCCGTTACTGCATGGCTATGAGCAGAAGTTTCTATGTATTATCGTGCCATGCGTTAGGATGATGATCAACATCATGAAGTGAGGACATTGATCTTGGCAATGCAGAGCTAGAGGAAGGAGATAAGTCTGTCAGTGTCATCGACGTCTCCTGATCGAGAGAAAAAAAAACGTGTGTTCAAATTCTACAATGCATGAAAAAAAAATGGAGAAACTAGTTGGAATACAGTATGGTGATAAAAAAAAGTTCCAGTAGGGGTGACAAGCTGATGTACCAGGAAGACAAGCAAAAAAATAGTTACTTCTGGACGGTAACTTTCAAAAACCTGAACGGATTCTTTGCAGATTTGGTATGTCATGTATGTGGATAACTTGCCACAGGATATCACTCGAGAATGCTTTCCATGCTGGGTACTGAATGTTAAGGTTCCAAGCCAAATCAGTAGTTTCAACGTCGGTGGACTTGAGACGCTCTGATTTTCATTAAAATTTTCTCTGAAGCATCAAATTAATTAATGGGATAAATTATCAAATTATTGTACTTTGTACATTTCATCCTGTTATGACTATCAAAGGTAACTAAAGCATTACACATAACGCAACCTACACATGATCAAATTTTGGGAAATAGGAAAAACTATGTATTTCTAAAGATCACAGTCAAACATCAAAACCATAAAATGACACAGATAACGGCAGCCTTTCGAAGTCCACGAGTTCTAGTTTAAATAGTTATAGTTAATAGACTGCAACGATCGTTGAAGTTCTGTAGACTGAGATGGTTGACAAGAATGATATAAAGTTTGAGATATGTCCTTCATCCTGTCAATAAGAGTTGTTACAGTCAATTCACACCACAGTGGCTTGTTTAGCAGTGGGTGTCTTCGTCGATGTTGTTAATATTTTATCATTAAGAATATAGTTATTTCCCACTTTTTCCTATACCACAATGACAGCAGATATCATAAAAATGCTTTCTATACGACCTACACCGATCTACATACCCCTCTTCTACTATATCTTTATCTATAATATCGATGTAGTTGAGGAGTGTGTAGATCGGTGTAGGTCGTATAGAAAGCATTTTTATAATATCTACTGTCATTGTGGTATATGAAAACGTGGGAAATAATTATATTATTATTGAAAAAAAAATTATATCAACAACAACAACATCGACGAAGACACCCACTGCAAATCAAGCCACTGTGTTTCGCACTGCTTGGGTTCAGCTCATATCTGGGTTAATGCACGTGTTTTCAGTACATGTAAGGCATTGAAACAGGATAACAATCACGCGGAACACATCAATATGATAAGTTCTGTGTAAATATGTACAGAGTGAGTGGGCGTCTCTGTTCCCCGTCTTTTCCATTTTACACAGAATAATCCACACTTCCCCTGAATAGGTCACGATGTGATCTCGGGTAAACCACGCGTGATTTTATATCGAAAGAAATATAAGTGAATACAGTTCTCATGCATCTGTTGTGCCTCAACTGTTACTACATGACTTTCTCAATGTGGTTTATTTTAGTGCCACTGTGTGAGTTTGATTTACCACTTCGTTTGTTTCTGTAAATGCAAAATATATAATAAGGCATTCACTTGACGGACAGATATAGTAAATACATATCTTTCTGCTCGGGTCATGCATCATGCGATGGTTTTCAGTAGAAAATTACAATAAGCTGAACTAGAATATTACCTTGAATTAATGGTACACTTTAGCTGTCGTTCATTATTGTCAATTGTTGATGATATCGCAAAATATCGCAAAAATTTTTTTTACACTACAAGGCGATATATGTATACGACATATGCAGGACCACTGAAATATTGCTGTCCAGAAAGGAATAGTTTACAATGTCAAAATTGTAATCATCTCCCTTGTCGTAATTCGGCGATAGAAAAGGTCCGCTTCGTTTTATAGAGATATAGGTCTTAATAAGATGTTCCATTAAGGCTATCTGTTCTTTCCTTCAAATCCAGTAAGTGTTGATATATATATCCTTCACTGCGACATTTATATAGCGATTATCCACGGCGAGAATATCGTCTATATAGCGTGTGGTGAATGAGAGGGAACGGACGTTGAAATTATCGTTTTGAAAGCGTCTACATATAGTCGTATTCATAAGAGATATGGGTCAGCCAAAAGGGTTCACAATTAGTAGCCACTGGAATAAATTCAAGCAACTCTATAAACAAAGAATCATCCCATGATTGATATCCCTCGTGTGTAGATGAAAATGCTTTATGGCTTCTTACATTAATATATCGGCGATCAGTTTCCTTGAACACCGATAATATTAATGAACTAAGACGGGCAATAAGGTCCTGATGAGGAATAGTATATAGTACAGAGAGTCGAGAAATCCCATGTGGACACGTGTCTGACGGTATGTTTCCCTTCACATTAAGCTCTTCGGTAAGCCATTTTGAGTTTTCAATATTCACATACATTCAACGCCGAGTTTTTAGAAATAGCGGCGCAATACCTTTCCCAAGAAGATTTTAAATTGAAGAAGGGCCCTCGTCAACAGGATTGATAGAAGCTTGGTGGTGCATCGTCTGGAACCAGCTATGAGTCTAGCTTTGTGTGGCGTTTTATGCATTTCAGTACACATGGGAGTCCAGTACACTTTTGGTATATCTTTATGAGTGGTTGGAAGACAAATACCTCTTTTCCTGAGAAACGTTTTGTGTTTGATGAATAAATCTTACAGTAGGAAGTTGTACGTATTCGATGCTCGTGTACTTGTATACAGTTCCTTAACCAGCACCTGACTATAGAAATATTTACACATGAATATTATATCATTTTGGAGCTTTGTCTGCTGGAGCTATGAAGAATTTACTCTGGTGAATTTACTTTACAGCTACAATACAAGCGTGACTGGAATACAAATAATCACAGGGGTCACTTTTGGTTCTTGTGGTGTTTTTAGACATATGCAGTCAGTATATTTGTCTGTGGGGTCAGTACACTGGCATCCTTTACCACAAGTTTCGTTTAATTGTTGAGCTTATTCATATGACAGCATTAGCACCAAATTCCAAAATAAAGCATATATGAAAATAATACAAATTCAGTAATACATGTAATAATACTAATTGATAAAACAAACACACGTTTCTCTGTGAAGGACGGAGGCTGGATTTGGAGCTTGTATTTAAGTTGGTTCGTCCACGTGAGAATGAATGCTCAGATAGTCCAATTGACAACCCACTCCTCGTATTGTATGTGAATGTATTTTTGCGGATTATGTTGATCTATTCCTCTTGTTACGTCTTTTATTCCTTCGGCTGAAATTCTAAAATATTTTTCACCTTTCCCCTCTCTTATTATTATATTTCTTTTTCTACATTTACAGACGAAAGTGGTTGCAAACAATCTGTTTCTGTTCTGTGTTTTGATCGAAGTCTAGGCTGCAGATGTTTCATAAAGCGTGTATTGTTCGTTGTGTGTGTCTTTGTACGGAACTGCTTATTCTCACCCTTCTGAATCACCCTTATTACGATAACAATCGCACCTATGTCTTACATTTTCCTCTCAATGGAGAATACTCATAGTATTGTGCGCAACATTTTCAATTACAAACAAATACAATGGTTTACCTACAAATTTCCTAGGCCCGCCTATATTTACCACTGGTGAACTGCATTGCATTTCCATTTTGTATTTTCTCCCAGCAAGAAAATGCCAATAAGTTTTTTAACTCAATTAAGCACATGTGTGTGTGTTTATGTACTAGTGTGAATATTTACGTAAAGCAGACCGACTGAGGATGACGTCACAGTCGTGGCACGAGACATATGAATGCTCCACTTCAAGTCTCCGGAGTGTTGCACACTGGTCGGAGGTGATTGGCAAGCCCTGTTGATATCGAATATATAGCGAGATACCATGTGATAGTGTGTATCTGATATAACATACGAGTCATGGTTATAGCCTGCTGGTCAACCGGACGCCGATATAACTGATCTGATAAAGTTCAGGATGCCTACTGTGTAAACAGGATTGGTGAACTGCTCTCTTCTCATCATGTCATCATGTCACCTTACCTGCTTTAGCCTGCTCCTGCTAACTCGGCTGTGCTGTGAAGTGACAGGTAGGTATTAGTTACCCGCATTACTTCTACTTCCAACTGTCATACCGCATCGCATTATCTCATCCGTGTACCGGCGTTCACGGAAATTGTACCTGTCGTTGTCGATGTTGTCCATCCGGAGACCTACCGATTATCTTTATGAGAATTGTTTATATGAACAGAGATGGCATAATAGGGCGACGTATAGGTTAGGGTCAACGTAACTCCGAATGCTTTGAAAACATAGTATAACCTCCACACAATGTGATATATCCGTTGATTATTTATTTAATGATAACACTAGTGCTCATGGAACTAACCTGTGAATAAGTACGGTTGTCTTGTTAGACGACAATGTCTTTCCGCATATGTTGTTTGTACTATCTTTACCCCTGGAATCTGTTATCTGGCCCGCAGGCAAAAGCCCCTCCATCCCCATTGAAAATGACGGGTAAAAAAATTATTTTGTGTTTTCTTCAAATGTCCATTTTATATTGTGAAAGTTAATCCTTTTTCTCACAAACGGACTCGTGGTGTGCCCTTGTGAAACGAAATTAAAGCACCCATGAAAATATTCTGATCATAGCTTAGTTTGGTCGATCCTTCAATGAATCCATGCGCCATGAACCCGTATATCAGTAAAATGATAACTGTATCGCATGTACCATGCTTCTACACTAATGCTCCTATGTAAGTTAATCATTCTGACATTCACCGCTCACATACATGACCCCCGTTATGTTCGAACGGGTAATTATATACAAAATATACACGGGTTCTAGGCAAGGCATCATTGAAAACTATTGACCGCTTCTCTCTTCCATGAAACTAGAATACGGTATGTTTATGTATAATATGTTGTTTTTTTCGAATGTGGTGCCAATGCTGTTGTATGAATTAGGTCATTGGGTTATGGATACGGAAATTCTTTAAAGGACGATGGCTGAATAATAAATACCGGACTAAACGCTTGTACCGTACTGCGGCTTAATTTACAATAGGCGAAATTGTCTTGTGTGGAGCGCAGATTTGTTGTTTTTTTCTGTTTTCCCCAGTTCTGCTCATCTGTGATGTAGCATTGTATTTGAGAAACGGGAGAGTCATTAATAATTTCCATCGATGTGATCATGTAGTTTATCAAGAATTATAGGGTCATGGATGTGATATATTTCTGTTTGACT